>JANIPN010640547.1:0-28042 GCA_027478595.1 Erythroxylum anguifugum
ATTATAGGCTTTTATAATAAAACTCTCTTTAATTTAAGCGGTTTTTAGGCTTAAATTTTTAATATAACTTATATTTTGGCGGCTAAATGGCTATAACTCAAAACTAATTCTATTCCGTGTGCTGGGTATAGCGCTATATACTATTTCTATAGCAATTGTTTAATAGTTTCTACTAGTATACCGGTACAGACCTGGTAAACGAGTCGATGCCCGCCCTGACGATCTCACAAACCTTGAAGCTGCCCGCTCTCGGTTCTTCTTACTCGTCAAATGCTGTTGTGCATGGCACAGCTTCTGCTCTTAGCTGCCACTGCGACAAGCAAAGTCCGAGTACGCTAAAAAAAAAAAAAGTTGCTTGCCGGCAACACGAAGCCGTACTTCCTCAAAACAAGTCTGTGCGACCCTCAACTGGTCTGTGGCTCGTGTCGGCGTGGCACAGCTCTCTGTCTAGATCGAGCATATTCCAACGACAGGCGAAGCATATAGGGAGCCCTCTGAGTGAACGGCAAAGGAGTGGCGTGAGGGCGAGTGAACGTGTCGGAAGTCATGGCGGTGCCTACACCACCTCCGCGAAGCTCCTGGGCCCAAGCTCGATGGTCGAGGAATCGTACAAACTACCAAAAGCAGATGCTGATCCATCAACCACGTTGGGTCTGTTCCGTGCGCATAAGGTAGAGTGACCTGCGGGCCGCATCGACAAGTGTTCCCTCATCTGACCAATAGATGGCAGTTGATTCGCTCCACCAAAACACCCGAACAGCCGACCATCACGCGGATCCTGCAGAGGCTCTCTTCCTTGAATCAGCACTATACAACATGGCAGTGCTGAAACAGATTTGGCAACTCATACGCGGAGAATCGCAGCACAGGCTCCAGTGAGCTATCTTGATCAAAGGACGAAGAGGGACATTGCGAGGGGTTTTTGAACCGGAATGACAATGATGTGCTCATGATTCGACAAGTGGAGCAGGTGGCAAACGTTTCGGCTCACAGCTGCCGGCCCAATCGTTAAATAACTCAGCAAGTACGTCCTGCCAAGACGCGGTGCGTAACTCTCAATCTTCGAATCATGAGAGGGACTTTTTGTCTGACACTGTCACTCCACAGAATCAGCACAGACTTGCGGCGGGCTTGGTGCGCAGCAAGAATGGGTCCGTGTTCTCCGCCTCAGCCATGCCCGTTCGTCTCGCAGAAAGTATCGTCAGTTACAAGCTTTGGGAGGCGTCCGACGCTAGTCCGCGGCAGTCTCGTGGCTAGGGTTGGCTTTCCTCAGTCGCGGGGTCGGCAGGAGCACCACTACGCCAATCTGGCCCTGACATACGCTGCCCAGGATGTGTCTTCGGCGCGCTAACCTGAAGCGCCAGAGCGTTCTAGATGGCATAAAGAAGAAGTTCGATCTGGCGAGTATCCTGGCTTTGTTGAAGGGAGAAAAAAAAAGATATATAAAGCAGCAGGCTCGCCGCCCTCGATTGTGAGAAACTTGGGACGACAGCCAGCTCGACAAGCAGACTCTCATTTCTTCTAACATTCTTCATCCCTTCTTTTCAACGGCTTAATCGCCTCTTTGAACGACCCGGGTTTTTTCCCACCCCATCTCGTGAGCTTTACACAAGATGCTCATCAAGCACTCCGTCGCCGCACTGGCGACTGGCCTCCTGGGCTCCGTCCTTGCCTTCCCAGTCGTCGACATTGACACGCGCGCCGTGGACCCCAACAGATACATTGCGCCGGGGCCGAGCGATTCACGATCACCATGCCCGGGTCTGAACACGCTGGCCAACCACGGCTACCTGCCACGCAACGGCCGAAACGTGTCCAAGGACGACATCAACAATGGCTTCCTCAACGGCTTCGGCATGGATAGCACCACGCTGACGGCCGCCATGAACAACGCCTTCTCCGTCTGCTACTACGTGACCGGCGCCGTCTGCTCAGCGCTGCCCAACCTGACCCTGCTCGCCGAGCCGCACACTCTCGAGCACGACCACAGCTTCAGCCGGGAGGACTACCACATGGCCTACCTCGGACCGAACAAGTTCGCCAACAACCAGAACTTCAACAAGACCATCTTCGACACGTCCATCGGCGCGCTCAACGGCGCCACCCACATGGACTACTCTGGCGCCAACCTGGTGCGGCTGACGCGCCAGGCCGTAGCCAACAAGTGGGACCTGCCCGGCTGGCTGCTCGCGGACCCGATCGTGCAGGGCGTCGAGATCGGCTTCATCTTCGGCGTCATGTCCGACCCGACGCTGAGCGACTACGCGACCAAGCCCAAGGTGCGCGTCGACTGGTGGAAGTACTGGACCACGAACGAGTCGTTCCCCACCCCGCTCGGCTGGAAGAAGCCCAGCCCGGCGCGCAACGGCAACTTTGTCTTCTCCGTCTCGTCTGCGGTGTTTGCAGCGCCCGTGTCGAGCACCCCCCAGCCCCAGCCGACCAAGCCGCAGACAAACGTCGTCCTGGGCACCACCAGCTTCTCGCCGGTGCTGCCCTTGCCGACCGACGCGCCTTATATCGCACCTGGCTTTGCCACTCTGAACAAGCGCGACGCTGATGAGGCTGAGGCAACGGCCCTCCCGGTCATCAACCCGTACGTCGACGAGCTGTCTCCAGAGGATTGGGCTTCGGTCGTGGCGGCGCGAAAGGCCTACGTAGCTCGAGCAGCCAAGGCAACGCCTGCTCCTTGAAGAAGCAGAATAGCGAAGGGAGAGCTGGTTGGAGGTTGTATCTAAGAAGGCCAAATAATACGATAGACTTGAATAGAGCTACTCATACAATTGAACTGTGTCCATCATCAGCTTGAAAACTTGGTCAATCGTAATCTTGGCTGAATACGTATCCGTGCCAGAAGAAACACACCTGGCACACCGGCTGGCCCATAGTTCGGCAGCTATCGAATTAGTAGAGACCTGACGCAGAGTAACAAGAGTAGAGAGCGAACCCACAGCATCCACCATCCTTCCTCACAACCAACCCCACCATTTCCTACTCCACCACCACCTCTTCCTCCTCCTCCTCCTCCGTCCCCAACCACCTCGCAAACCACCGCATCGCCTGATCCTCCGCGACCTGCGCCTGCTCCGTCTCCTTCTTATCATCCGGGCGCCCTCGCAGCGCAAACCCATGCATGGCATCCTTCAGCACAACAACCTCGTTTCTCTCCCCTCCTCCTTCCCCTTCCCTTTCGCCCACCAAAATCCCCTCCGCTTTCTCCACCTTCTCCCTCTGGAAAATGATATCCACGTCCCCCACAATCAGACTAAACGGGCGCCTGACACGCGCCAGGTCGCCGGCGGCGATCAAATCGCTCGGGTGCGCGGCGAATGCGCAGTCAATATATGATTTTCCGGGAGAAGGGGTTGGTGGTGTCACGGGATGAGCAGGACCGGCGGACAGGTCCTCGCGACAAAGCATCGCCGCATACCTGCCGCCCCAGCAGAACCCGGCAGCTCCGATTCGGTGGGTCGTGCCCTTTTCGCGGCGCAGGGAGTCGAACCATTTCAAAATCCGTGGTGTGACAACCCCGTGGCGCGTGCCATATAGAAAGGGGACGATGGTGATGATGGCTGATGTTAGGGCTGGTCTGTGCGTGCACCATGTCAGTCGAGAGGTTATGGGCAAGATGGAGTTAGTACGAGTGCCACGCAAAATGGATGAGGGAACAGGAAAGGGGGTAGGACGAACATCTTCTGGGCGATGACGGCCCACCAGCTCGGCGACGGCTTGCTCAAGATCTCGAACGAGTCGCGCATGCTCTCGGGTACGGCGTAGCCGCCCATGAACTCGGGTATGAGGATTGTTGCGCCGCTGCGGCGCGCGTACACGTCTGCGAGGAGGCGTAGATTGCGGCCGGCCCAGCCGCCGCCGTCGGGGAGGATGACGATGGTTGCGTTGGGGTTTCGAGGTTGGATTGGGGATTCGAGGGGTTCTGTGGAGGTTGATGAGGATGACGATCGTGGGAAAATGGAGATGTAGCAAGGTAGGCCGTGGAGCTCGATTTCCCGACCTTGGGGTGTTCCGGCGTGCAGGGAGCCGGTGAAGCAGCAGGTTGAAGACATGGTGCAGGGAAAGAGTCTGTGGGTGAGGAGCAGTAGTAATGATATAATTGTCTGAGAAATGAGAAGATATACAGTCGACTGTGGTAAATTCAGAAACTTTGGTTAAAATCATTCATTGAAACAGGCAGTGAATGGGACATATCATGACAACAAAGTACGAAGAGCTCACATCAAGTCAATCTCAAACAACGTCTTTCTGCACGATGAACCAGGTGATACAGTTTGCAAGTGAGAAGGAAATCAAATTTAAGCTGTGCCGTAGCGGATATTTCACGTCTCAGCTCAAGACTGCTCTTCAGTGGAGAAAGATCGACTGATCGTCCCTTTGCCCGAGAAGTCAAAAGTAGTCTATCGACCGTAGATCCCGACTCTGTTCCACAAAAAGTAAAAGATATGAAGTGTCTCTAGACAATAACACCTTGATGTTTCTCAATCGCATGGCTGACATAAGAGTTTACAAAAGATGAGTGGTCTCAGCGGAGCTAGAGCCAATACTGACGAAGTAATGTGGTCGTCATTCTGGGGTTCTACCACGACTGTCTTCTACCTCGACGATGCTACAGAATCTTTTTGAACTTTTTTCTCTTCCTCTGAATTTCTTTTCTATCTTTAGTTAACCTCAGAATCTGTTTGAGCATCTATTTTCTGACACATGAAGAGCTTTGTGATTGGTCCATTTGATGTGTAACGCTTGTGATCTATATCATACCGTATGACGTGAAATTGTGTCCGATCCCTTTTACTCATCTGGCGCTAGTTGCGCAGCAGAAAAATGTCATTTGAAATTACACATGCAACTCTCTCTGAAAGCCCTGTGTAAGATACTTTCCTATCTTGAGATATAACACAAGTGGCTCTTTACCAAATAATTTCTATCAAACTCGAAGCACGGCATGTGTCACAAAAGCTGGCTCGGTCACCACGGTCCAGCTTGTATCCCTCTTGATAGCATTTGTATCCCCAGCCTGATCAAATTCCTGTGGCCCAGCACCTTGATGCGCAGTGATGGTGACGAGTGTCCCCAAGGAGCCTTTCTTTTCTGATCTTGCCTCACTACGTTCGTGGGCGTCTTTGCTGTCAACTGAAAGATCATACGAGTCGTAGCGAGCAAAGGGTGCAGGATTTCTCCGCCTCAGATCGTCGACTCGGGTGAAACCTGATCGCATGACTTCCATTAGGAACGGCTTGAGGTACAGGGCACAGGCAGTGACGATGCTTGCTGCCTGGGTACACTGCATGCTGATGGTCATTCGCCATCCGTCCTTGATGAAATCGTGAGAGCTGAGGAGCTGGTGATGAAATACAATGTTGCATAGAAATCCAGCAATGAGTCTGCCAGGATGAGTCAGTCATCGCCTTTTACTCCAAGGAACAGCGAGCGTACACGAGTCGGAGACTGAAGTACAGGCTCAGTGAAATCTTCTTTGAGAGTGCCATTTTGATCGCCCAGATCAACGATATCAAAATTCCGATGAGGACAAAGTCGACGGCAATGTTCACGGCATCGTATGCGATCCACCACTTGATCTATGAGTCGGTCAGTGATGAAGACTTTATCAGAAATCTCAGGCACTTTGTTGCACCAACCGGATTGATTCTGCAGCTTTTGCCGAACATCCTCCAAGACGGCCGTGTGCATTGCGCCGTGGTCATGCATATTCCGATGATAGCCCATATCAGAATCAGTGCAGCGACGGCGTGTATGCGGCGCTTGTGAGGGTGCAGTGGGCTGAGATTCACCGCAAAGCCCAGAATGCACAGCTTTGACAAACACAGTGATGCTGTGTACATTAACATGGCAGCGAATTGGGCCTGAATCTTTGTCAGTATGATGCCAAGGGCAAGTTCGATGGCTGAAATCACTTTGTATATTCGTTCAATGGCACTGGGACTCGACATGCTTGCTGGTTTGCCCAGTCCATTGGCTGCAGCAACTGTTGTCGCAGCAGATTGGCCGATCGCAAAGACCTACGAAACAAGCTGTCAAAACCTGGCTAAGCCTCTGTATCTCGACTCTTCACGCACCAGAGCGAGGTGTATTGCCCAATCGTCAAACTTGGAAATTGATTTTGAAAAGGCTAGCTTCGTGCCATCTCTGGCCATAATGGCTAGTATTGCAACGATCAGTACAAACCATGTTAGTATATGGATAAGTGGAGAGTAGTTGTTGTCTGTGACGAGTTCACGCGCCATAATCATGAATTTTCCGTCGTCTCTGAAGGTTCTTTCCTGGAAGACGGACGGCCATAGGACATTTTACGAGATTTCTTGCCATTAAGGATCGCCTGTTTGATACGTGGCTTTGGCTGTCACTTTCGCTTCTGACAATCAATCTTCGAGGCTGCGACGCCGTCCACCATCTCGTGATTGTGATTTCATCAACTGGCTCCAGTCATGCAAAATACAGCCACGGTCCTACGGAGGCGTGAGCAAAAGCGAGGACAGCAAAGAGTCTGCAACAGTGCCCCTCTCCCCGTATCTTTGCGTAGTGGAAGCAGTGAGAGCCCAGGCTATCGTAACAGGCCTCCATCTATCTATCTGGGCGAAAAAAAACTGAATCTGGGCTGAGCTAGTGTGGAATGATGGCTTATTGTCATCAGTCCACCTCTACAAAGGGAATGGCTTCCCCCGCTTCGGGCTAAGCAGCCCATCTCGAATCTCCAGAGACTCGGCAACTTCTTACACCCTTCTCTGATACTTTTTGGAAGCTAATCACCCCGTCTCCCGCCTGGAGTCGCTGGTGTGGGCTGTCAGGCTCACAATGTCAGAGGTCTAGCTTACTGCTAGAGTTTGAGTTGGGACTAGCCTGGGGTTCCGGCTGCAGGGTGGGCGATCTTGGCGAGCGCGAATTCCAAGCGACTCACGTCTGTCAAGAGGAATAGCCGGCACTCAAGTTTCGTGGCTGCAGGGAAAAGGCACAAGTTTGGCTTACATCCTTATCAGCAAGCCAAAGCTTCTTGTCCTGCTGTTGCTGGAGACGGCGTTCACCTTCTTAGAGATGAAGTCGAATTGCCAAACTCGATCAAACAACAATTGAAAAGGCTGCCGTGGATGATTATCACTTGGCCATCGACAGGATCTCCCCAGCTCACAATTCCCATCTTGTAAATTTGCAAGGACCAGAATCATGTCAGCGTTGAAAAGTCAGCATTTACTCTATTTCTCCTATGCTTGTACAACATCTTTGCGCCAAGTGTGGCGTCAGCTTCGCTTTCAGCACCCCACGGCGGTCTGTCTAGCAATCCGAGATTTCTGGCCCACTTGAGCCGTCTTGATTGCTGCTAGCGATTGCGACATGTCGCTGTCCAGAACGCTATCTGATAATTACTTGTGGCAAGCTGGGGACCCCGTCACTCAGGGTCAGGCCTCATCTACGTCCCGTTGCGTCGTCTTCTTGAGATAATGATTTGTACCTTGCTCGTCTGACCTTGCTTTCGGCCTCTCCAAAGTCTTCCAATATGGCAAAGACGGCATCAGTCTACGAGCTGGAAGTCGCCCTACCCTCCCTGCAGATCTCGGAGGAGGCAGCATCGAGTATGCCTAGGCCGCGAGATGTTGACCGGGATCGTCTCATGTTCGTCGGCAAGGAGCCTGTGCTGAAGGTGAGGGAAAAACAGGCCACATCTTTTCAACGGGGCTGATCTAAACTGCAGAGAAACTTTGGATTCATGTCCATTCTCGGCTTCAGTTGCACCATTCTGCTCACGTGGGAATCTGCCCCAATGTAAGGTCTGTCCAGCTACTGAGCTGCACATGAATCTAACATACGACAGAGTACTCTCACAAGCCCTTGTCAAGTATGCAGGAACCAATCGTCTGGCTGATGTCGGCACAAACTAACCACCTTCAGTGGCGGTCCTTCTGGCATGGTGTATGGCTGTCTTTTCACCTGGCTGGGCACCACGACCATGTACGCTTCTCTCAGTGAACTCAATTCGATGTGAGTGTGTTCCATCTCGAGGAGAAGCACCTGTCATCTGATTTATCGCAAAGGGCCCCAACAGCCAGCGGGCAATACCATTGGGTTTCCATGATGGCTCCTCGGTCAATGTCTCGTTTTCTCAGCTACATCACTGGTATGTATGCAGCGCTAGAACGATTACAAAACCGATTGGAAGACTACGGTCCTGACAATCTGGCCAGGTTGGCTCACCGTCACAGGTTGGCAGGCCCTCGTGGCCGCGGCTGCGTACGTCGGAGCAACGACGATACAAGGCTTGGTGGTACTGCTGCACCCTCAGTCATACTCACCAGAGCGATGGCATGTTGTACTGCTCTTTTACGCTCTAATAACGTTTGCTGTCATATTCAATGCAGTCATTAGCAGAGCGCTACCCGCTTTTGAGGGCTTGATACTGGTCCTTCATCTCGTCGGATTCTTCGCCATTATTCTTCCTCTGTTGTTTCTGGCATCACACGCCAAGAGTGAGGATGTCTTTCTGAACTTTCACAATGGCGGCAATTTCCCTACCATGGGCCTGTCGGTGATGGTTGGTCTGGTTGGTAATGCCTGGGCGTTTGCTGGTATGTGGACTTCCATGCCTGATCCTATAAGACTGCTGACACGTCCAATTTCTCAGGTGCCGACGGAGCCGTACATGTGAGTATTGACAGGTAAACCTCAACTGCAGCCGAATGACTGACCCAAACTCAGATGTCAGAAGAAATCCGCAATGCATCAATAGTTGTGCCTCGAGCTATTCAATTAAGCACTTTCATCAATGGCGTGCTCTGTATGGGCATGGTCATTGCAATCTTGTTCTGCATGGGCAATGACGCGGAAGGATTCGACCTGATGACTCTTTTGTCAACGGAAACGCAGTACCCATTCATGGTGATATTTGAGCAGGCGACCGGATCAAGGTGGGGAGCGACGGTTATGATATCGATCATCATCGTCATGCAGGCCTGTGCTGTCGTGGGCCAAGTCGCTGCCGCATCGCGTCTCACCTGGTCATTTGCTCGCGACAAGGGTTTGCCAGGATGGCGAACATTGACAAAGGTATCTATTCATAGACTGTCTACCTCGGCACTTATTTCAGAGACGCTCACTAAGTCATTCTAGGTCCACCACACCACATCGATTCCCATCAACTCGGTGCTCACTACTTGCGTTAGCAGCTGTCTCCTGTCGCTTATCACGCTTGGTTCGACGCAGGCGTTCAACAACCTTGTCTCAATCAGTGTGGTTGGGCTCTACGCGTCATATCTGGTTGCAGTGTCGCTGCTGCTATATCGACGATGTCAGCCTGGCGCCATCATCACCGAAGACCAAGCAGCTGCCCACACCTGGATGGCGAGTGGTCGCCATCGCCGACTCGCGTCGGCAAGCTCAGCCGGATCTGTGAGCAAATCAGAAGGCGCGAGCGTGACTCTGCGTTGCCTGAGCACAGCACCAACTGTATCACTGACACCAGCAACGCCTGCAACGGCAACTATAACACTGATTACCACAGCAGCGACAGAGGATACATTGACACCAGTCAGCCCAACATCATCACCAACTCCTCAAAACCCTCTGTTCGAGACTAAGGATGGCCCCGACTCCAGCCAACAGAAGCGGCGTCGCTCGAAAGAGAAGCTCGTCTTCAACACTGAGGGTGCTCAGCTCGTCTGGGGCCCTTGGAGGCTACGAGGCGGCTTCGGCATCGCGGTCAACGTCATCGCCTGCGCCTACCTGCTGACCATCATATTCTTCTCTCTCTGGCCGACGCAGCTGCCGATCACGCCGGCCAATATGCAATATAGCAGCCTGATGGTTGGGAGCGTCATCTGCTTCAGCGCAGGCTGGTACGTCGCTGCAGCACGGCGCGAGTATCGAGGACCGATCATTGAGGTTGGAGCATCTGGTACGCCGTGATGAGAAATATCAAGTGGCTTGTTCGTACATGATCGCTGCGTATGCCTTGAATGGAAGGAGGGTAGTACTTGTTCGTGATTTCCAGGTCCGAGGATATTCTCAGCGAAATTGTGGCTGTGCTGAGTCACGCCGGGCCATTGTTCTGGTCAGGGAAAAGCACTTCAACCAGGGGTCATGATTGTGTACAGAAGAGCCTGCTACAGAACATGAGAAGCAGTCAGATGGCATTCAGTTGTCATACCTATGCTGCCCATTTCTGTGGCAAATTTTCTGCAGAGCACCTGGTGCGGCCAAACACAGGCGTCGACTGGCAGCCGAGCATCAAAATTCACGCAAGAGGGTATATGTCACCACATTCAAGTCATGACTCCTCATCGAGTAGCGGAATGTGATTGCTCAAAGTCTAGCCTGAATAGTCCTGTAGCTCGTCATGTTGATCACTCCGGTAGTGGATAGAAGTTCAGCATGAGCTTGCCGGCCTTCGGCGCTGCCATCATGGCCTCGACGTGTTGCATCCCCTTGTCCGCACCGTCTCCAACCTCAACTAGCTCGGTACTGAAATTCTCATAAATCGAGACGAGCATCGACTTCATGGCTGCTTGTGAAACGTTCATTAGTCTTCCGTCGCTTTGCCTGAGAAGAAAGGAGAAAGTAGTGAATATTAAACTTACTTAATTCTGCAAAGTGCTTGCCAATGCACACCCGTGCGCCGCTGCCAAAAGCCCAAACCCATTTTTGCATCTCTCTTCTTCGCTCGGCTGACGTTTTCGTGCCTTGTGTTCGTGAGGAAACTTGTCCCTGGTTAGTGCCTGTGTGTCGACCACTTGCGCTGCCACTGTCGCTGACGCTATCGCTCTTGTCGTCCTCCCATCTGGCCGGGTCCCATTCGTCTGGACGGTCAAAGACATCGGGATTTCGCCCTAGCGTGTATGGCGATGCGCTGACCACTGTTCCACCGGGCACCGTGGCAGTCTCAACCTCCCCACTGCCAAGCTTCGCTCCTTCCGGTGGCACGACGCGAGGGAACGGACCAAATGCAGGCGGATGCAGACGCATTGTTTCGAGAAGGACGCGTTCGAGGAGGCTATCGCCGGCTGAAGATGAGCGAGTCAGGTCTTTGCCGTGGGATTTTGGATGTTTGAGCTCGACGATAAGCTCGCTCTGCACTTCAGGTCGACGTGAAAGCTCCCAGAGGGTGTAGGTGACCAGGATTCCGGATGCGAGATGTGCAGCGTGCAGGTGGTCTAACATTTCAGCGGCGATGATGTTGTCCAGCTCTGGATTAGGTGCGAGCTTCTCTGCGTCTGCTGGCGTGAGCTCGCTATTTTTGCTGCCTGCTTCTGCGTTTATCATTGCCTGGCGAAAGTGAGACCAGACTACTGGCGCGCTCTGCTGATCTGTATTGCTTGACCCTGGCTTCTCTGCAACTACCAATGTGCTCGCTTTGGTGGTATTGTGCAGCCTCTGGCCAAAGCCAAGAAAGACGGGAAAGCACTCAAAGACCTTGGCCGGGACCAGGTGCCAGCCTACTCTAGCTAGCAGACCAGTCAATCGCGGGAAGTTTAGCAGAAAGAAGGTGTCTGGTCCGAGAGAGGTGTCGAATGCGGACAGAAGTGCTTTGGCCTCAACCGGATGCTGCAGAAGGTTCGTGCTATTTTGTAGGCCGTACAAGAATGCAGTCACGGCGTCCATGAAATAACTTCCGGAGAGTAGAAGAACCTCGACTGGCTTGCCCAATGACGACTTTTCGTGCAAAAGAGGCAATAGTCGTTGGCCATTCATGACGGACAGCAGTTTGGCCACGTCTAATGAGTTGTCGATGTACGATTTGGTGTAGACGTGTGCGAGCAGGCGCTTTCGTGCCGCGTGCTCTTTTCTCTCAGCCATGGAGAAAAGCGGATGATGTCTGCCCTCATGTTAGTCTCTTTGAAGCATGTCCTACTCGAGACGATGAGCAGCGAGCTTCCTGCGGCGAGACCAATACCTACCCATAGTTCTCAAAGGCAGCATAGAAGCTCGACTTGTCCCAGTTTTCGCCGTATACCGTCCTGAGACCTCCTTCCACACAGTTGACACTCAGCTCCCTAGGCCCCAATCGAATCACTGGTCCCATCTTTCCGTGAGCCGCTTGACGTGCAGAGTGTTCGTTCTTGCTTCCTCTTTGGTACAATATCCATGCCTGCGAGTACGGTGCTGTCCAGTGTGCAGCAGGGATCGAGGACAGGCCAGGAGTCCATGCTGTTGACAGTATTTGCAAGCCCTCCTTGATCAGATAGAGCACTGCAGCAAGAACCGAAACGACAGTCAAGTACAAAAACATATTTTATTGAAAGGGAAAAGGTAGCACAAACCAAGTAAGGTCGACTTCTGTAGCATTGGAATGGAAGGGGACATGACTGTCTTCTTATACTTGACACAACAAGCAAAGACCTGAACCAAAGCTTATCTTGGTCTCACACTTTGCACATGGTGTCCTATCCTTCTCATTCTGAAGACAGTCTGGCAAAATCGCTGTGACGTGAGTGGACATGAGCGATGGTGTATACTGCAAACTCTGTTCGTAGCTCATCACTCATTCTTACGACTTGTGCTAACTAAGACATGGCTTCTTTTCAGCCGCAGCGGCTTTGACAATGGCGTCAACTTTCCGACTGCCATTTCCGGACGCTCAATCGCGAATAGGAAAGGGGCGTAATTATGCGTGAGAAGGAGGGACCTGGCGCTCCTTGGCATTCACGTGGGAGTCGAGCAGAGGAGAACAAGCAAGGAGTGTCCCTCTTATGGATGGCATTGTTGCTATACTACTAGTAGTCACCAGGTACCTCCATCTATATTTGGTGATTCGGCCTTCAACACATCAAATGTGATTCTTGTGTGCCTCAGTAGATAAATTAATGCCTGTACACTGAGAGGCGTTCGCCTTTTCCCGATGACTTGAAGTAGCGCGAGCTCCGATGCAGATAAAAAGCACCAGCCGTAACTTTCCAGGGAGCCTCCATGCGGGCGTGTCAGAGACCGACATAAGCGTGAGATTACTAGGGTATTGAGTTTTTTTTTTCCATGTCAGATCAGGGATCCTAAACTTGTCACAGGAGCTGAGAATCTTGAACTTTTATATCTCAACGATGATGTCAATTCTGTGTGAAGTTGGTGAATCTATAGACCAAGAATCAACGCATGCGATTTGTGTAAACAGCGATGAAGCAGAGTCGTGCAGCCATCCCGATGGCGGCCTCCCGCCCGGGGCTTTTGGGGTCTTAGGGACAGAACAGCCACCCAAGACAAACATGGCTCGGCGGGAAAGAAGCGGCGGACCATTTCAACAGTACATTTGCTGGGCGGCATCATGTGACGGTGGTGATGATGATGATGATGGTTGGTTAAGTCGCCACCTCACACCACACGAGGGACTGATAGAGCAGCTGATTTTTCCTGAATTACCCCTGTATTTTCATTCCTCTGTATTTGCTTCCAGTGATTGTCTGTATATATACTCGTCGTTCTTGGTTTAATTTCCACTGCATTCAAGCATTCGAGCAATCAAACATTTTGCTTTGTCATGGCATTCCTCTTCAACTCCTTCAAGAACCCAAAATCACACACTGTTTGGGACCACACTTTTCAGTTCACGTCCGATCACCTCACTATAGATACAGTCAAGCCGCTACGTTATCAATATGACGAGCTCGCAGACGCGGTCCTGGAGCGGCTGGACGCAATACAGCCTCCACCACCCAAAGGACCACTTCGTAGCGCCAAAATTACACACTCTCCGTCCCAACATCAGCAGCCAATCAAGACATCTACCAGGGAGCTGTCAGATATAAAGACCTCTGAGACATCATCCGGAACCGAGTCTTCAACCCCTGCACCGCCACCCAAACGAGACCTCGTCGCACTTCTCCGCGAGAATCGACATTCTGACCCGGAACTACAGAGGCTCTGGGACGAAGCGACAACAGTGCCGGATTGGGTGGATTGGGAACAGCTTGCGCGTGGGCAAGAGGTTTTCTACCGATACAGTGGTGCATCTGTTAATGGGCTTGCCTTTCAGAGCCTGGTAGGTGGCATGGGCGCAGGGCGTGTGGTCGAAGTGCTCGCACGGACGGGAGGCTTCCGTACGAGCGTTGCCCGTCACCGGCTCTATGAGACCACACAGTATGTTCTACAGGTGACAAGAGATCTGCAAAGCCTGAGACCTGCCGGTCTCCGCTTGCCATCGAAAAACGAGGTCACACTTGATGACGGAGAGCGAGAAGCTTCTTTGTCGAGTGAAGAAGCTCATCCAATTCGGCCTGAACCTAATCACTTGGAGGACTACGACGAGGACGGAAAAGACGTGGGTGGAGACGGATGGGCGGCCAGTATACGAGTACGGCTTCTGCACTCCGCAGTACGGAAACGGATCTTGAAGCTGGAATCGACACATCCGGGCTATTACGATACAACACGCTATGGTATTCCCGTCAACGACCTCGACTGCATAGGCACAATTGCAAGTTTCAGTGCCTCGCTGATCTGGCTGTCCTTCCCACGGCAGGGCATTTACCTACGGCAGCAAGAGATCAGTGATTACATTGCCCTGTGGCGCTATGTCGGGTATTTGGTTGGTGGGCCCGCCGTTGCTGCGGCATTCTCTTCTCCAACAAAATCCAAAGCCATCATGGAAAGTCTGCTGCTGCATGAGGTGCACCCGAGCGCAACATCGGGCATCCTGGCTCGCAATGTTATTCAGGCTCTGAGCAGCATTCCACCCACGTATGCGTCACCTGAATTTTTGTCCGCAACCTGCCGTTGGCTGCTTGGTAACGGTTTATGTGACGCACTTGGAATCATGCGGCCGCCAATGTACTACAAGCTGCTTGTCGCAGGGCAATGCATCTTCTTCATGGCGTTTAACTACACTTATCGCAGCGTAGAAGCCTGGGACAGGCACAAGATTGCCCTCATGCGGCGCGGCATGTGGCGCTGGATCGTGGAAAGCGAGCATGGCCTGAACGGCGAACAGAGCAGCTTCGACTTCAAACATGTGCCACAGCTGGGCAAGACCACACAATTCGAGAGCGCGGCACACTCTGGACTCATTCCAAAGGGAGTCGAACGGAGGAATCTAATAACGTTCGCCGTCTTTGGTAGCCTCATGTTCGTATCAACTTGGGTCGGATGGAAGGTTGTGAGTTCAGCTGTCAGGCTGATAGGAAGACGTTGGTAGGCTGAAGGTAAGTTGAAACGAGAAAATCAATTGTCGGCAACGGAGCAATTCAGAGACATGAATGTATATTATATGAGACTATCAGAGAGGCCTCGAACAATTGGACTTTGAAACTAAATTGCTTCGGTCTTTGGTCTTGACGACTAACCTCGTCGCATGACTACTCCTGTATCGAAGGAGATTTCATGAGACATTATTGGCCGCAAGAACTATGGCAAAGCAGGGTACGTTTCAATACAGCGTTTGTCTTGCCTGTTCAGCAAAATACGGCATAACCAAGCAAGAGTCTAAAGTAACAACCTCCTTCGAGAATTGCTCTGACATCACTGTTGCCTACTTGCCTTTCTGCTGCTTATTTCGTTATGTGTACGTCTATATCTATCTGACTATTGCGAACAATCTAATATTCAGAAATAGAACTTGACTGTCCGTCGGTTCGCCGTAGCAAGCGACCCCACTTCATCCGCAACTAAACCAAGGACAGCGATGTCGGGTAAGGCAATTCGAGGATATGGCCTGCAACACAAAGCACTTGTAAGTGACTAATTCCAGGTTGAGAAAATGGAAATGGCATCGGACAGTCGGCTACTATCAACCCTGGTCGACTGCCTTGACTTTGACAACCCATCCCACCTCGATGTGACTAGACTGCAGGACGTCCTCGCCAAGACAAGGTATGAGAAAGTGCGAGCAGCCGACGTTTGTGCATCTTGCTTGACACTGACCACCGATCCTCACGATCCGCCATTCTTCATCCGGCATTTCAGGGCTCGAGATGAATGGCGCAAAGGCTTCCGAAGTCGCCTTCGCGACGCACCTACATGTTGGCTTTGTCGTCTCTTGTGTCGAATAGTGGCCATCGGAGGCCGTGGCGTCCACAGCCCATCTGGTAGCGCGAGTAAGCCTCAAGCTCGAGATACAAATCATGGCGGCAGGTTTGAAATGGCTTTCCAGAGATGTCTGCGCCTGGACGAGCTTGTCAGTCTTGCTGTCGATAACCATCTGTGGGATGTGGATCTCCGGTCTAGCAATGCTTCGGGAGCGAGATCGGGGACTGATTGTGCAACCTCCTATCGACTAGGATTCGCCTGGCCGACTCTCCGACGGATCGATGGCGATTGGCCGAATCCGGGATACGCTGGCCTCACTCGTCACTCGATACAAAGCCCGCCCAAGACTCGAAGGAGGCTACTAGCTTCTGTAACTCACCCTTTGCCCGCTCAGAATCAGACGACTGATGAGAATCAGATCACTACCCATCGCGATGATCTTATTCAGCAGATGCACAGCTGGCTACGAATCTGTAAATTTCAACACCAAAAGTGCGACAAACCAAATGGGTCGGGGGAGAGACCCTCCAAGCCACCTCACTCGGGCTTTCGCCTCATCGACGTCAACTCCAGAGATCTAGTCACACCGCAGACTGCCTGCCAGTATGTGACACTCAGCTATACATGGGGTAAAGACCCATTTTCGAAGCCCTGCACATCACCAGGACAGCTGGACCACCCACTACTCGTTTCTGACGTTGTCAAATACGTCAACAAAGAGCTGAAGCTGCCACATACTGTGCCTCGAACCATCGAAGATGCCCTGGCTGTGACGAGGATGATTGGTCAGCGCTTCCTGTGGACCGACCTGCTCTGCATCGATCAAGAAAACGCCGATACCAAAGCAGAGGCGATAGCAGCAATGGGAAAAGTTTATAGCGACTCGTTCCTGACTATCTGCGTTCTCGACGGTCTGAGCATGTTCAGCGGCATTCCAGGCATCAGGTCCAACTTTCAGCACCGTTTCCAAGTCGTAACTGACACCGAAGACATGCGCTACATGTTCATCTTGACGCGTGAAACCAAACCCATCCTCCGCGACTCGAGCTGGGCCAAGAGAGCATGGTGTTTCCAGGAAGGCGAGCTGTCCAGGAGACGGCTGTGCTTTGCCGAACTTGGCGCCTTCTTCCTCTGTCGGGAGGAGATCATGTTTGACACGGACGAGGTCGACGAGTCGGAGGATAGGGCGAAGAGGTGCTTCCAGGCAGGACAAGCTCTCAATCAGTTCCTCCCCTTCAGCTTTGACCTCGAAACAGCGAATTGGAGCTTCGCCCTCTACGCACGCATGGTCACCTCCTACTCGCGCAGATCCATGTCGTACTCATCCGACGCTCTCAACGCCGTGGCAGGTGCTCTCGACGTCCTCAGCGCGACTCTAAATGTGAAATTCGCCGCGGGCCTGCCCACACTCGACATTGACAACGCGCTCCTCTGGACCAAACGACGTCCGCAGGAGATCGAGACCGACGAGTCAGCAGGCGGGGTGCGCAGATCCGGCTTCCCATCATGGAGCTGGGCCGGTTGGGAAGGAAATATTGAGCATTGCTTCTGGTTACAGGAAGCGCGAGACCCAAGCGCCTCGGCAAAGGGAATCTTCTCCTTCATCGACCTCACCGACGGCACAGAGGGATACATCTATCCCGACTCCATCCAAGTGATATCCCGCGCGATTATCACCGTGGAACCCTCCTCCAGCACTTCATCCAGCAGCACCGACCACGCCGCTACCCTGCACCTCCAAACGCCCACGGCCAAGTTCAGAGTCAAGCAGCTCACAGAGCCCAACGAAGAGCACGACGTCGGCTGGGTCCTTATCAACAACAACGACGACACTAACCACAACAACAAACACGGCGAGGGCGAGGGCGATGCCATCTCGCGCGGCACATCGCCCTCGATCCACTACCCGCTCGACTACGATGTCTGGCCGCTCTGCTGGTTCCCACTGCACGAATCAGTCGCTGCGCAACTCACGAGCAATAGTATCGAAGAACTCGAGTTTGCAATGCTCCAGCACTGGGCTACCGTCCCGTCCCCTTTCCCGCCAGAAAACTACGACAAGACGGATTTCGAGGAGATTCCGCCCGCACTGAGTTTTGAGGAGACAGTGTATGCGATGGCTTTGAGAAAGGTGAAGGGAGACGGTGGCAATGGTGATGGTGATGGTGGCGAAGGCGGTGCTGGCGCTCATACTGACTCGTACGAGCGGCTCAACCTCGTAGCCATCCCAGCAGAAGTCTGGCTCGCAGCGAAGCCGCAAATGTCGTCTTTGCGCGTCGTGTAGGCTAACGTTCGGCTGGGTGTTTATGCAGAGCCCTTGTATTTGCTGCCGAGTCGACCGATCTACAGATGATTAACATTCCTTTTTTTTCCTGAAAAACAAGGGAAGAGTATTATGTATGCTTTTCTTTCTTCCTTCTTCTCTTCTCCCCCTTTCTTTTCAGGTTCCTTGACATTCTTGCATTCTCATGATACGGTTCTCGTTCACATGTAGAGCGATGGCTAAATCAGCTGTGCACTATATCAGGGGCGAAGTTGAGGTACAATGAAACGTTTGATAGAGACGTTGATGGGCATCACGAACATTCAAATGCGACGGTTTGTGATCACAAAAATGCAATATATTGCCATTCAAAGATACAGTAAATTCAGGCTCATTAATCAGACTTGGTAACGAGTGAATACAATCGGCCGTGAAGCATTCTTTAATATCTGTTAATTCAACCAGTTTGTGAGTAATCCCAAAGTCATCAAAGACAGTCTATGTTTATTGCTTCGTTATCTTAAACAAGAGTCTGTGCGTTTAACTAGCATTTGTTGTTTCGTTGTCGTCGAGCCGGCAAGGGCTCAATACAGGGTGCCTCGCAGGCCGTACATGCCGGCGTGTTGGCTCTGCGCATGCTGTTGCTGTTGATGATGATGATGCTGCTGCTGCTGCTGTTGCTGCTGCGAGGCTACGTGCTGCGCGAAGCTTGGCTGCTGAGCATCTCGTCCGTTGCGGACTCCAGCATCGCTGCCGTACCTCTGGAAATCAACCTCATCGGCATGTTGCTGCTGTTGCTGCTGAGGGTTGTAGAGACCGTCGTACGTAAAACCGGAGCCAATGACACCGTTGCCTCCCAGGCCCTGGCCGTTCATCCAGAACTGATGCTGCATCACATCGTTTAATCCACCCTGAGCACGACCAGGACTGGCGCCAGTGTAGCCACCACGGGCAGGCATGCCGACGAAGCCAGCACCATGTGCGCCAGTCATCCCGAATGTTCCATGGCGTGGGTCATTCGAGCCGGGCAGAATGGCACCTGGTCCAATGATCGAGGGTGGCGCAAGGGCCGCCGGTGGAGTCTGGAAAGATGCCGGATTGATTGCCGACATCCAGATCCTCGTCTTATACGTCTTGAACAGGTCGGTGACCAGAGAATTGAAGTTGATGTAAGCATCTGCAAAGTAGTAAAAGGTGAGCTTCTTCCAATCCCTAGAAATCAAGTTAGCAATTGCTTATGGGACCATTGACAGCCTTGGTGAAATGCAGGACTCGGCGAGCACACGGAACTTACATTTGAAACTCGGCGTCAAGGATTTCCATGTCCAAGCCATGCTCATCAGCTTTCGCCTGGCATATTCTCTTCGCCTTTGCCTCGTTCGCTTCCTTCTCCTTCAGTTGCAGTATCTCATGTTTATACGCGAGTCGTTTGATCATCTTCGGCTTGACCTCCGTCTCTTCCTTTCGTCCGAGGGCGTGCTCGCCCGGTGCTGACACGGCGCCAATGTTGCTGGAAGAACCGTTCGAGCCGGGGTTGCCGTTGCCAGCAGCACCGTTGTTGCTACTAGCACCGCCACTTCCCGTAGTGCTGAGCGTTCCATCAGCGCGACGTCTACTAAACATCATGAGCCAGCGGTAGTGTTCCTCAGCCTGCTGCTCACGCAGTTTCTTGGTGTCATTCCATGGAACGTCAGCTGCCACAACGGTGCCCAGGTCGGTGCCACGGTCGGCTTCAACAATGACAAGATCTCCCTCCTTGATCTCTAGCCCGATCCCTACAGGTACATAGTAGAACTCGGCTCTGCTCGCCTTGAACGTGACCATGTACAAATTACTGCGGCCTGGGCCAGCCATGTGATGAGGCCCGTGCTCAAAGGAAGGATGATGGCCAAAGCGTGACGAGGGCGGCGGCGAAGCGACGAGGGGAGGTATGTTGACGAACTGTTGTCGGTTGGACTCTGATGATGCGATTGCCCGAGGCTGTTGACTATGAAAGGATGAGGTGGATGGATAGGCTGCTCGAGGTTAGTGGCTATTGTGCACGGGCAATTATATCGAAAAGTTCTCGGTGGAATGACCTGTGGGGACATTTTGTTTTTTGAAGTGTGGAGATGTTTCATCATGACACGTACCTCTTTCGATCTGCCTCTCGATCACCGGTTGGAACTCGCCGCCGATTGAAGTCATACTGACTTGACGCTTTGGTATAGAAACGTCGGCAAAGCTATGCCTCCTGCTTTGCGGTTGCTCACCAACCCCACCAAAGCCCAACGAGCTCTGCCAGTGGTTGCGCCTAACATTATCGATGTGACGATTGCTTGCATAAGCTCCGCCAACAGCAGCAGCAGCGGAGGCGCCATTGCCCATGCTGTGGCCAGCGTACTCACTCATTCGTCGGCCACCACGCGACGAGAGCGGAACGGCGTAGTGACCGTTATTGATAGCCTCATCCGTGAGATCATCGACGTCCTCGAGTACGCTGTCAGCCATCAGTGCCTGACGACCATCGTATGCCTGCGACACTGACTCGAGGCCGGACAAACCGTCACCTATTCGCTGGGTGGACAATGACAGGTTGACAAGCTGCTGACGAAGAACGTTATTCTCTCGCATCAGGGCGTTTTCGCGCTCCAACTGCTGCTGTGAACGGCCTTCGCCCATCTGAGCCAGTGCAGCACTTTCGTCGTCATCGTCATCGACCTCTTGCAGCTGCTCCAACCCGGTGTTCTCAAAGCTGTGATCACCCATCATGTTTGTACGAGAGTTCCGCTGCTGCAAGCCCGAGTAGCTGGTACCGGCTCGTGTGCGACCGTAGGACGACTGCGACTGCCTCGACTGCTGCATAGCCTCATGCTCCTGCTCCATCTGTCCGACGGAGTACGACTGTGACCGATAGGCCTTCAAAGTAGGTTTGAGCGGGATGGCAAATGGGATGGGCCCACCAACGTTGCTGTCACGGCGGAGAATAGGACTCCGAAGGGGCTCGTCAAAGCCATCTGTGTCTCCGCTCTCCGGTACCATCTCAGCCAACCTTGAGGGTGGGATCTTGGAGTTGCTGCCATTGGACCAAATTGACGCAGATCCCCATGGATAAGAATTGTCGTTCGAACCAACCCGCGCCAGTGGCGAGCCAGATGAGCCCCAAGTGTTACCATCAGGCGTGTGCCCAGGCGAGTGGTGCTCCAGCCCCAGACCAGGAGTACCAACCGAAGATTTGCGGTTGACCGTTCGAGCCGTTTCATTAATCCACGACGGTCGCCTTGCCGGCTTCGGTAAAGGCTGGGACGTGATTCGGGCCAGGTGCCTTGCAGGATCTTGCTCATCGTCAGACGATGCGAGGGCTTCCGAATCGGGCGTGGAGCGCCGAAGACCCAGCTTTGTGGCCTTCTCCAGAAGAATGGAAGAATTGCTGGAAGGGAACTGCGGAGATCTACTCTCCTTCCCTGTTGAGTTGCTTGGAGTCATTAAAGATGCCATAGTGACAAATTTCTTGCTAATTAATGGCAGTGATGCAGAACTGCAATCGTGGGGTTCGACCCGTCTTGAGGGCTGTCAATTTGAGCTCTGTGGCGAGTTTCCACAGGTCTTTAGACAATCGTACAGTGTTGTTACACGATGAAAACTGAGCGACAGCGCGAAATTGATTAGTCACAGACTGGAAGTGTCAAGCCTGTACCATTTGTCTTGAGAACAAATGAAGGGTGATGGCAGCGAAAGTGTGGCTTCTCAGACTATTATTTAGGAGACCAAGGTGATGTCAAAACTGGGAATAAACAGTCAATCTCGAGTTTGAGAAAGAGGGTGAAATGTCCCTGCGTGTGTTAGCGATGGCCTTTGTGGTAGATTGATGACGAAGCGGCCGAAAAGGTTCAGGAAACTGATGAGTACTCACAGAATCCGTCTCAAATTCCAGGATGACAGAGCAGTTGTAAGAATTCAAAAGTCGTCTCGGTCTATCTATCAGAGCTTTAAAGTAGGGTGGCTTTTTGTCGTAAAATCGTCCGTGTTTATTCTATTGGCTTTCTTTTGCTGGTCGTAAACTCGTGCAGGTATCAAAACCTCATATCGGGTGTTGCCTCGAATACGTCAGACACCCTTCCAACAATGAGGGCAAAAGCTCATCGCAGGTCGATTCGAATCAACACAAAAAAAAAAGAGAAAGAAAAGAAAAAGGTGTCCAAGTGCCTGTGGCAATCCTTCAGAGAATCGATTTGATGGTAGTATCCTCTCCAAGTCCGGGTCCTTGATGTAGAAGTGGGACAGCAAGCCGCTGCAGGCCGTCACGGTTCCGAGTATCAACAGTCACACAAGGTGGACCGCGATTTCAGGCTGCTGCCGAAAATCGCGAATGGACCGCCTGAGAATCCAGCGAAAGTTGGAGAATCCCTCATTAACCTCAGTTGAACTGGATTGTCCTTTGAGCCTTGTAAGGGAAAATGGGTCAAGGATCCGCGATGATGCTGCGTTTGGTTATATCTGTTCCCTTCCAAGTAGCCAGAGGACCCGGCTGTGACGGGACGGCGGTTTGGGGGAGTGTCCGCGCGTTTAGACGACTGTGGCGCTCCTGGTATATCCTCGCAAAGGGTACGGGAGACCACCCGGGTAGAGAGGATCCAAGTGGAAAAAATTTGGGGTAAAAATGTCGTGCCTGGCCAGACTAAATCTGTTGAGTCTTATGGGTCAAAGAAAAAATCGAATGAGTGTCGGGCATCGACACTGCGAATAGCCCTAGACCGTCTCGATCATATTATTATTCGAAAATGATTGAAAAGAGGAGATGTTTGAGAGCCAGGGGCAGCAGCAGGACGTTATACGTGGCACAGGGCTGTCGCAGTGAGAAGATCCGGCTGAGCTGGAGATCAAGAAATGTCAGGATGTGTCTCCTCTCGATCCGCCATGCACACATTGGCACACACGCATTGGCACACACGCAAGAGAGGGAGAAGGGGAGAGAGGGAGAGAGAAAACGGCTTGGTGGATGCAACGGAGGAGAACAGTTGGCCCCCTTCCCTGTCTCTGGGCTACTTTGCGTGCGCTCCGGCCAAAGATGTGGGGAAAGTATGCCGCCAATCCCGATGAGGTTTACGGGCGACGAGCCTCGCACACTTCCCTGCACCCCCAGGCGTCTCTGTTCCACGGACTACGGCGCCGTAGCCGCGACCTATGGGGAGCTTGAAATTAAGCAACCCCGTCTCATGGATATTGAGACCTTAGATTGGACAGTCCGGCAGATTCAGTCTCTCTTCCCCGTGGACAGACATGGAGGGAAGCGCCAACAGAGCAGCAGAAGCGCCTGAGCAAATGGTCGTAGTGATGCCAGCAGGAAAAAGCTGATGTAGGTGGTGGAGGTAATAGTGGGAACGGCGTTCTAAGAACTGCCTGCCGTCGTCGCAGCGTGGCAGCGAGACAAAGCGCTTCAGGAGTGGAGGGGGGTTGGAAAAGGGGATTAGATGAATCCTGAGCTAGAGAAAACGGTTGCGATCCTCTCTTGCTCATCCAAGCAAGGACGCCCGCTTCAATAGCCATCGTGCGGCTGCCAAGTCCACCATGCAGGCGGCATGATCGGGATGGGTGGTCGTCAGTTTGAGCACTGAAATGTCGCGTGCATTTGCAGAACAATCCGATGAAAAACAACACCCTGTCCGCCGGGGCGCCAGCCAGGATGCTGCCGGAGAACAGGAATTCAGAACCGAGGCGTAGGCAGAGAGAGCCTTTTGGTTTTTTGGGGGCCCCCCTCTCTGTTGCAGGTACCGAACGTTGGCTCCAAGCGTCTTGAGGAAGCATGATGCGTTAGCCGTCGTCGTCTCGGGGTGGACCTCCTCTCTCTCTCAGCTGTGGGTTCCCGCCGTCGCGAGCGGGCACCTCCCGTACCCATTGTATAGTGCCGTACCTGCTCAAGTACCCTGATTCAGCGTGTCAAATGGTTCACGGCCGGATTCAGAGCAGCAGCGGGCACAACACTCCATCCAGACATGATCTGGGTGGGCCCCTCGCAGCAGCTTTTTGGTGGTTGAAAGAGGAGAAATGACGGACTCTTGATCAAGTTGGCTTGCCCTACAGTGCGCCATGACTCGATTCATCCCTGTCTGCGCAAAGTGTGCTTTCCCCGAGCTCTCGATGCGAAAGCCCTTTCACTCCCGCAAAGCATGCCATCTTCTCTTTCCACGTCTGGGCAGGAAGTCGAGAGCGACAGACAGAGAGGGGTCAGCCTTTCCAAGGTTTGTCGAGTCGGTCTCGATGATCGCTGGCAGCTGGCTGTGGAGACCACGTCCACGATTTCATGCATGCAGAGCAAGCAGGCAAGTGCACATACAGGCTATGCATTGGTCGAGGAGACGCGGGACGGGATGGTGTAGCGGGTACAGGCAGGCATTCCTCTCTCTCTCTCTCTCTCTCTCTCTCTTTTCCTTTCCCTTTCTGTCCCTAGACGCCCGGGTCCTCATCTGCCCCCATGAGCTGGCTACAGATGCACGCGTCTCACGCTCTGTGTTGTTGTAGGCGCTGGTCCCATCTCCGTGCAGTCCTCCTCTCTGGTAAAGAGTTGAGTGGAGCCCGGACACCTTTCTTGGGACCGAACGGCGGAACGGCCTGGAACTGGGCTGGTTAGCTAGCTCAACTTGGATACCTTGGGTGAAGGAAGAGGAACGAGTTTGGCAATGTGTAGCGTGTTGCTGGAAGCACAGCTGGCGGGCCCGCAGATCGCCCAGCTCTTGTTTGTGGCGCCGGTCACGAGAAGTGCCATGCGAAGCCCTGCGAAAGCCCCTGTCCCAGCACTTCTTCACACCTAATCACGATCTTCAACCCAATTCGGACAACAATTGTTAGTTGGCGCTGACGTCTGCATCACCGTGCTACGGTGGCACTATAGCTGCATAGGCTTGACTTGAGGCTGAGGAGGGGGGTTAATGAGGGATATCGGCAGCATGACGACAGCGCAGCTCAGCCATTTGAGCGGGAGCACGAAGAGAGCACTCACTGCAAAGAGGATGCAAGTTGTTGAGAACGAAGTCGGGTGGGTGGAAACAGCGGCTACTAGTAGCGATGGGGACTACATTTTGGGGCATGTTGAAATTTTCGCTCCTGCCAGAAATTGCGATTGCTAGACCTGCATTGAGTCGCGTCTAAGAAGGGAAGGAAGCCTGTGGCTGGCCCCTCATTCAGGAAGGCGCGATGCACAGTACAGCGAACGGCGTGACGAAATATACTGCCATCGTTATAACTCATCACTCAGCGGGTTGACGAGACATGCTGGCGGTCATTACCAATGGTCAAAGCATATCAGTTGTTTTAGCATCAAATTGCAAGGTACAGTTCTTATCGTCAGATCGCGCCTTTCTTTCCGAAACGCCAAAAATAACGTAGAGCCAAGCTGAAGTTGAAGCCTCGCTCGGTGACGTCTTCGCGTCCACCGGCCTTCTTTCCGAAAAGTCAACCGCACTCCGGAACACCAGACTGGGTGCGGAAGCAGGCGTGTTTTGGCTTCATTCTGTGCTGTATGCTGGCTAAGGAGAGTTCCGGCGCATGGTCGACATCCGTAGTTGCATACGACGCATCCACACCAGCTCATCATGAAGCACCCCGGTAGCTCGGCTGCTGCCGACCACAGACATATGATCCTTGCACGCCCTCGCTGTGAGTTGCTTGATAAACGTGAGATGGTCGACAGCTGGAGGGCATCTTTTCATCCCATGGCCGACGTATCCTCAGCAGCTTCTCTCGATGACCCAACTCAACGGTAGGCATTGGGTATGAGAAGAGGGTGTCCATAATGTACGTCGTTGAATGTGACGAGTGGCCGACTTCGTTGCTTCTGCTTTTGGAGATTCAAAAGTCGCGTGATAGAGCAGGCATGAACAGCCCAGATTGGGTGGTAGGGCCAGAGGGAGCACAGAGGGAGCACAGGACATCAGCAGAGCTTTGGTGTCCTCTCACGATGGTCATTGCTGCTTGAGCCAAAAATCAGTTGCCACATAAGCTCAAAGAATTAACAGTCGAATATAGGAATTAATATCAATCATTTCCTAATCACAAAATATTATTTCAAACGTGCGCGTCTATTGGTAAAACAGTAGTTATGCTCGATTACGCAAATTCATATTTCAATGTACACTTCACAGGCTAGATATGGGTATTGAGAACCCTAGCTATTGGTAGGTACTATAAGAGCAAACATAGATTCGTTAAATGTGATTTGTGTGAGCACAATACTTAGTTCGGGTCGCATTGTCAACAATGCCCAGCACTTTAAAGCGGAGTAATCTCCTAACTTGTACATTTGGAACGAAACTTCAACAAGATGCCGGTGTAACGTGAGGTATACCACGGAGAAGACTTTACTATCAAGGCCTGGGTAATTCGGTCTCTGCATGATGAAAACAATTCGTAAATCAAAGATATCAATATCAATATGAATCTTCTATCCATAAGAAATACTCGCTTCTTGGGACAAGTCAGGGTCCGCAGTAAGTACTCAATCGAGTCTGTAAGATACAGTTCATCTGTCTCTTTATGCCAATCTCTTTCCGTGCGCTGTTCTCATTTCATCGTAAGTCATTACCCATAATTTTGCTCAGCATCAAGTTTGCCTCCCAGTACACCTGGACTGATCTCCATCTCGCCTTGACACTTCCAGCCAGCTCACATCTGGTCCAGCAAGCCCTTCAAAACTCTCTCAGCTTTCAGTAGGACCGTCTGGTGATCCAAACCAGGCAATTCATGAAATTCTGCCCCTTTGATATTTGCGCAAAGCTCGCGTGTGCGTGTACTCAGGCAGTGCGCGTCATCCCGGCCGTGCCAGAACTGGATGCCGGCACCACGCTGTTTGGGCTTGAAGTCGATTGCGTCCAAGCCAAATCCCCAGGCCTGCTGGCCTCGTGCCAGCATCATCTCAATATCAGCGAACAGCCCAGTCTCGCCCTGGACCCATGGCTCGCGTCGACGCATTTCCGCAAAGCCGACGGTAAGATTGGAGCTGAAATCTTCCGTGTCGAGTCCGTAGCCGCTGGCTAGCTCATCGGGAGTCAGTCGCAGCTTTTCGCGACTTCGCTTTCCAATCAATTTATGCAGGGCCTTGTGCCCAATTTTGCCAAAGACATTGATACTGTTCCAGGCAATTCTGTGCAGAAGCTTGTGCCCATTTATACCAAGTGCTTTTGGCGAGGGACAAGCTACCAAACCAAGACCAGTAAAGCGTGGCCGTGAGTTATTGAGGAAGATTGGCGAAGATTCCAAAGCAGCATTCATCTTCGAGGCAGCTACAAGCGCGAGTATAAATCCGGTAGATTCGCCAAGAATAGAGAATTTAATTAGTTCAAGATAGAGCATAAGAGATACTAAGTCTATAATAAACTATTTAATCCTCTCCGTAACCTTTAGTCCCTTTAATAATATTAACGAGCGGTGTATTTAGTGGATTAAGAAGACCCTATTAGTCCGGTATATTATAACTTAAGGAGTAAGATCTTAATTAACTATTTTTTATTATTTCTTTAAATAGCTTATTCCGAATATTAATTAAATATAATATCCTATTTTTACTTAAGGATAAAGTAGCCTATAAATAAATTTATATACCTCTTTCTAAAAGTAAATTAATATTTATATTAAATTAAATTATTACCCTTTCCGTTTATTAAGCCTTAATTTATTCGCTATTTATTATACTACGTATAAGTGCTCGTATAGGTCTCTACGTTATAGGGTTATATATAGGTAAAGTAGAGTACGTAATTTAAAACTCGGAGGTGCGAATAAAGGTATAAAGGTAGGAGGGATATAAGTATATATATATTATATACTCGTTTTATTATACTATTA
>JANIPN010641940.1:0-11507 GCA_027478595.1 Erythroxylum anguifugum
CGGAAGACGTGGAAGAAGGGGGGGAGAAGGGTGAGAAGGGGGAGAAGGGGGAGGAAGACGAGGAGGTGGAAGAAGAGATCGACGATGCGTTCGATACCGACGAGGAGGACATGGGTGGTGACTACAATGCCGAAGCCTATTTTGACGACGGGGACGAAGAAGTGGACGACGATGACGGAGGCGGTGGTGGTGACTACTACGACTGAACATAACGAAAAGGCGTGCATTTTTGGACGAGAAGTGTTCTTATACAAAAGCTTAAATTTTGTTGTGACCGACGGTGGCGAACACCTCGCATGTTGGAGACTACCGTGTTTGCAAAAGGGGTCAAAAAGCGAAGGCGTTAAGGTTTGGGTCTTATCTAGGATAGTCTTGCAGACTGATCCTTTCAATTGGGTACATAAGGTACATATCGAAAACTCGAAAAGTCATCATTCAGCTCACACCCAGTTCTTTCAAAACCCTCCTCCTCCCCCCTGTTCTTCCACTTGTCAGTTTCGATAACACCCCACCAGTTTGACCCCCAATTCCTCTACCCAAGCCGTCTTCAAAGCCCTAGGCGAAACAATATCCTTCATCTCCACGTCGACCGAGCCGTTCACGTTGGGACCACTGACACCACTACTTCCTCTTTCCCCTCCCCCTCCTCCTCCTCCCCCAGCCAAGCTATCCCCCAAAACACCACTCACCCCAACCACAGGGCCCCTAACCCCAGCGATCCTCACCCCGCCATTTAGCCTCTCCGCCGCCCTTCCCCAGTCTACGCTCTCCGCCAGAAACCGGACCAGCACCGCCACGTCTTTCTTCTTGAGCTTCGCCCCGCGTGCTGCGGTTCCGGGTTTCTTGCGCTTGCCTGCGGTCCCGGATGACGCTGCTGATGATTGAGCGGTGCTGTTGCTGTTGCTGTTGCTGTTGCTGTTGCTGTTGCTGGTGTTGGCGTTGGCGTTTCTGGAGGTGGAGGTGGAAGTAGAAGTAGAAGCGGGTTTGCGTTTGGGCTCGCGCTTGAGTTTGATTTTGATCTTGGGGCTGGGGCTGGCGGTGGCGTTGTTGTGTTTGGTCTTGGGCTTTGTGCGGCGCGCGGTGTTGTTGGGCTCCGAGGCGGCGCTGGAGGAGGCGTGGTACTCGTCCGTCGAGGTCGATTCGAGGGAGTAGCGGCGCTTGCGGTGGATGACGGATGGGGTGCCTGGTGAGCTCGGGGTCATGGAAGGGGTGTGGAAGTGAGCTTGGGTCTCGGCCTGGGTCTGGGTTTGGGTTTGGGTTTGGGGGAGGAAGATGGATTCGGTTGGGTTGTAGGAGGTGGGTGTGGTGGTAGTGATGAGATGGGGCGGTTCTTGCATGCTCGTATCTGTCTTGTCAAGAGAGGACATGGCTGCTGCTGCTGCTGCTGTGGCTTCGCTGTTTGTCTTGCCTTCCATTCTGGTGGTGCTCATCCTGCTTTCCTCTTCTTCTGGTTCTGAGTCTGTGAGGTATGGGTTCAGCGGCGTCCATGCGGCTTCGAGGTCGTACTGTGGCGTGTGGTTTGCCGTCGAACGACGCGTGGGCCGCCGGCCTGGTGTTTCTGATTGTCTCTTCTCGGGTGGTGGTGGTGGTGGTCCCTCATATGGTTTATGATGGTTGTGGCGTGGTGGTAGGCCCAAGTCGAAGCATGATGGCAGTGGG
Source organism: Erythroxylum anguifugum (assembly GCA_027478595.1). Classification (NCBI taxonomy): domain Eukaryota; kingdom Viridiplantae; phylum Streptophyta; class Magnoliopsida; order Malpighiales; family Erythroxylaceae; genus Erythroxylum; species Erythroxylum anguifugum. Next base: position 1,660 of record JANIPN010641940.1, read on the forward strand.
TTGGGGAGCACCGAGCGAGAAGGACCGAATTCGGGTGGCGTCAATATTGGCGCCTGGCTGCTGTCTTTGGTATAAAAGTTCGGCAACGCGTCCTTTCGAAATTGGGTCTCAAAGCTTCTAGAGTATTCCATTTTTGTTCCTATTATGGTGTCATCATCTAGCCCATTAGTCCGCTTCGGAAGAAAAGGCTATGCTCGAGAAGCAAAAGCTGGTCAAATTTTCAGCTGGGAAGTAGAACACAAGATGCAGTAGTGGAACATATGGGGCCCATTCGGGTCGACTAATACGGCAGGTTTAAGAAATAAACTCTTTAAGTCACTCAGAGATCACGGCGATATTAATATCTCAACCTTATCAGCAGTACATACAGGATTGACTGTGTACTCTTCTAAGTCTAACCTTTGTTCGTTTACATCTAGCAACAGATACGAAGCAAAGCGTGAGACATAAAGGAAATCTACCGCAAACAAGAAAAGAAGGAGATCGTCAATCCATTACATTCAATACTCTTTGGTAGACATTGATTTTTGTAATTATGTTTATTGAGACATAATATATGATAATTGAAAAGAGTAACTTTGATCCAGCTGGCGATGATGCAGCCTTGTGCCCTGTTGCGGCACCTTTCGGTTAGATGAACAGTATCAAGGAACAAGGTTGGGCAGCACGGCAATGTTTCCTAACTGGGTGCACATTCGGAGGATACCATGTTAGTAAGTTGTATGCACTTGTTCACATGCTCGATGCTATAAAGGCTTCTCGAACAATGACCCCGTACTACATATGTGCACCACGCGCTTGCCCATACCCACCCATCTTAGGAGTAGCCTTCGTGAGAAAGCCAATCTATTCAATCCTCAACGTTATAGCCTGGGTTCAGTAGAGTTGATAGACGCACATTAGGCATGTACAATACCTTGCAAGGCTTTGAAGCGTGGCAACTACCCGGCGACATGTGGACGATATTCTTGAGTTCCAATGGGGATCCAATTACTTGCATCACAAGGTGTGATTGTTCATCAAAAAGTACCTGTACGTGTCATAGGCAGTCAAAAGCAGGATCCACAACTGCATGAGCCACTGCAGAGAGAATAAGAACAAGGCTTGCTGAACGGCGTGTGTATCAAGGATGGGGGGTGCGAAGGCGGGGGAATACGTACCACGAGCTGTGGAGCAGATGAACCTTGCTCAATATGGAGTGCAAGAACTGTGAAGCCTCACAGAGAAAATCCCGCAGAGGAATTCTGCATTGGAGCTATTCGCGGTTAAGTTCTCGCGTCAATCTTGCATATGAAAGAAGCAGTTTTCTTTATAGTGAGTAACCACATCAGACAGACGCGTTGGCTTCTTCTGAACCGAAGGGATAGGGATGCTGATAGCTGTCCGGACGGCTAACCGCAACTCCATCAAAGCACGAACCATGTTGATCTGTTGTCTGCGGTTGCCAGCAAGGTCCTCACATGACATGCACAATTAATAAAGTGGAGCCTCTTTCATGCAAGCATGTTATAGTTTTTCTATGCGGCGGACGAGTGGTGTCTCGTGCCTCGTGCTGGTTCAAAGAAGGTTCGATTCCCGCAAGTACATATACGCGTGCAAGTAGCGTGCAAGCTGATTGATCCCTTATCCCCCAGAAGTAGGCATGACTACTAGGTAGGTAGCTAACAGAGAACATGTTCTGCAAGCCTACCAGATTTTGACGGCGATTAACTGTAGATATCTCTGCTGCAGTGCAACAGTGCAGGCTCTTTTGATGTTGTATGGTCATTTTTGTGAACGTGAGGTCCACTTGCGGGAGGTCTCAGTTGATAGAGACATAGAGCACTAGTACTATGGTAGGATTAGGTGGCTTGAGGGGCAATGTGCTTGGCTGCCTTAAGGGAGCTTGGCCCATCCTTCCGTGACCGTTAGCCTAAACAGGCCTCCGCTACCAATCCATTAATGATTAGGGGAGAGATGGTGTGCATTGCTGAGCCTCATCCGTCACTACATGTCGGTCTCAAAGCAAGGCATATTTGCCCTCGTCGCGATTAAGTATCGATCTACCGCCAAAAGTAGGAGACAAGCAGAAACAGACACAGACACAGAAACAGAAACAGAAACAAAAAAATATCAAATACCATGGACGGGGCTGTCAGATCACCGGGCCAAGAAATAAAGCTCTTCTGATTCGCTTCCAAGGAACACCCCAAAAATTGAGTTGGCGCATCTAGAAAGCTCATCTTGCTGGCTCCGATTGGTCTCTATCGACCTCCACCGGTCGACGGCAATTATTTACTTCGGCTGTATTATGGTTATGGTTATGATCACGATAGTTTTTTCTCCACTCTTCCCTCTCCCCCCACGAAGATCTTTAGACGCGCTTCCCAATACGCATATCCACACGCGATTGCCAAACACGGTGCCAGACTCGAGGTGTTGTATCTGCTGACCTGCGCCGGAGGGGCTCCCGCCAACAGCCTCTTTCCAAAAGCTCTCAAACATTCCGGATCGAGTGCGCTCGTTCCGGTCGATTGCTTCACCACCACGCGATGACTCGGCAATCAAGAACCATTCGAGTTTTATCAATAAATCAGGCTCCACCACCCCGAGCCGGCCATGTCACTTGTCACTTGACTAGTGCAGTTGGCTGACCGTCGTAATGCCTCTACTCCCTTGCTCAAACGTGTACAGCTGGCCACAAACCTCGCTTGAATCTTTGAATTTTTTTTCCCTCTTCTTCCACTTCTTTTGCAGATCCCTGTCAATGATTAGATCGTGTATGGACTAGCCTCTCTCCACTACACCTACTAGAAGAAACTCTTGTCGTTCTTCTTTCCATCTTCTTGCCCGCTTCTTGCTCTTCCATACGCGGCCTGTACATAATTCGTACTGGAAGATTACATATCGCTGCAAACATATGTGATCTGGCCGTTGTGAACCGCTGCTTAGTTACATCGCCTAATGCAAACTGCCTGTCGATGTGATAGTTACCTAGGTAGTTAGCCCGCTTACTTGGACTCGACATCCACTGGACCCGCTTTTTGATACACTGCTCCATTTCTAGCTTGCTTCTTCCCACGGTCTCAAATCTCATCTATAGCTATCTAGAGGAACTATCTATATCAAGTCTGTGAGCTCGCTCCTTCCTCGGCTCGGATACTACTGCTTCATGGGTGACTGATACTTGTCTGTACATACTTCCTCGCCGGGTAGACCTCCTGCCGTGGCTCCTTGCATTATCGCAGCAGTCTAGGTTATCGGTCTTGTGAGCTTTGAGCTTTGCTTTATTTTGCTTTGCCTGCATAACAACATGCGTGCTTTGGCTATCTTCTTACTCATCTTCAATGCTCTGGCTGCGCTTGCGACAAACGCAGCGCATTGGAAAGGCCGAGCTATATATCAACTCTTGACAGACCGGTTTGCAACCAGCGACGGCTCGAGTCCCCAGTGCGACACTGTTGACCAAGTCTATTGTGGAGGTACATGGCGTGGGATAATAAATAAGCTGGATTACATTAAGGGGCTTGGATTTTCTGCGTACGTCGGAATACTCCAGGAGATTTTTGGGAAGAGGTCGCTAATTGCTGTTTGTATGAAATAGCATCTGGATTAGCCCTGTCGTGCAGAACATTCCTGCAGGGAACACCGTGATAGGTAAGCAGCACTCTATCTCGGACACGGATAATCAAAACTCTATATTAATCCGAAATCAGGGGACCCATACCATGGCTATTGGCAAAATGATATTAACACTCTCAATTCACACTTCGGTAGCCCAGATGACCTGCGAGCTTTATCAGACGCTCTTCACTCTAGGGACATGTACTTGATGGTTGACGTTGTAACTAATCACATGTCCTGGCCCGGTAATCATAACTCAGTTGACTTTAGCACCCTCCAGCCATTTAATCAGTCTTTCTACTATCATCCCTATTGTCAAATTACTCAAGAAGACTATTCGATACCAAATCAGAACGCTTTAGAAACTGTAAGTTTTATTGGTAATCAAATCTAATCATCGATTCACTGACAAGTTTCTCACAGTGTTGGCTTGGCGACACGAACAATGAACTTGTTGATCTCAACACTACTAGATCCGACGTGATAGAGACCTGGAATTCGTGGATTGCTAATCTTGTGTCATCCTACTCCATCGATGGTCTGCGGATAGACACCGTCAAACATGTCCAGCGTGAATTCTGGCCTGGTTTCTGCAACGCGGCAGGTGGTGTGTATTGCATGGGAGAGGTTGCAGATGGCAACTTAGATTATGTTTGTCCTTACCAGGACGTGTTGGACGGGCTGGTTAACTATCCTCTTTACTACGTCATGCTTAGAGCACTGTCGGGTCCTTCTGGAAATATGACTGCCCTTGCGAATAACATCAACGGAATCAAGTTTAATTGCAAGGACTCAAATCTCCTTGCTCCCTTCTCAGAGAACCATGATCGCCCCAGGATACCGTCTATAACATCCGATCGTGCCCGCGTGAAGAATCTTATCGCTTTCACGCTCATGGCGGATGGCATACCTATCCTCTATTCAGGCCAGGAACAGTTCTACGCGGGCGGCGCGGATCCAGCGAACCGAGAAGCGCTATGGCATTCCAAATACAACAATCAGTCGGAGTTTTACAAGTTTACAGCGTCTGTGCTTAATTTTCGTAATTTTGCGGCTTCACACTCTGAGGGATTTAACGATTATTCCCAACTACCGATTTACACGGACAACAGCACGATCGCCTTACTCAAAGGCAATGACGGCGTCCAAGTAATTACCGTTTTCAGCAACCTTGGAGATTCGGGGACATCTTCTAGTTTGGCTTTGACGACCACGAGATACGCGGTGGGAGACAGCGTTATTGATATCTTAAAGTGCACCAAGACCACTGTCGATGAAAGTGGACTCCACATTGTTAATACGGGTCAACCACAGGTAAGAATCCCCGATATGCTTCCATGAGACTGCCTCCAGAAACAATAACTGCTACTAGATCTGGTACGCGGAGGCTAACCTTGTTGGATCGGGTATTTGCGGGAGATAGGTACTGCATTGGTCACGCATCGATCCATCCACTAACGGTTTATACTTCAGGATCCAATGATCTACCTTGTCTATGTTTGCTAATTAGGTTTCATGTTGTTACAATGTGTACATATTTGTAGCATGGGATTTTGCGAAGGTGCAACGGCACGGATAGCGTTTAGCCTCAACTTTAGTAGCTAAGACTAGCTCAGGTTTAGATCCTTTATTATTATTCTCACATGACTAGATTGATAGACAGTTCCACAGAAGGTGAAATGCAGTATTCGTGTATACCTGTGGTCGCACACAAACAATGCCATCTGCAAATCAGGCTGGTTGTGGACGTTGCCGGAATTCATATGACAAACAGCGAGAAGTTATAAAAATAATTCTCCATGCTCGAAACTCGATGCCGATTTTCCGAGTGCTCTCTACCTTAAGGCTATGATTGCTTCCAACCACCTGCTGAGAAGGAGTAGCGTTTCTTTTCTTGCCCCTTCAGTGAACAAATCGACCCTCGCATACCGAGTGTTCTTATGCCAAAAAACCCCTTTCAGAAAATGCCAAGATCGTGGCAGCCGTTCCGATTGGTGCTTCGAGCGAGTTCACCTCCAGGCCCAGCGAACTAAGTTTATCAGATCTTCCCTCCTTCCTCGTTAAGCACTCTGGAGCTGTAAAAAGTAAACACTCCAGCTTCGCCTGCAGGATCCACAACACACAAGATACAGAAACTTACTCGTCAATGAAGCCAATGGGATAGATTCATATGGCAGTGTGGGGTCCCAGCTTACAGAATTGGCTCCCGTTGCTGGCAACAGATCAGCAGTTTGCGACGTGGAGCACCGAAAGTGACAGGACGATATTGTGCGCTAGCGACGTCGAGGAGGGTCTGCAAGGCTACTACTGCTTGCTTGGTTCGAGTGCTGAAGATTGAAGGCAGCATGAGGAACACTTGCAACATGTCTCCATGTGTAGTAATGATCTCCTATGCACAAGCGATGTGATAGAAGAACTGCTTTCTGCCTTTGGCTTAGACCCATTTACTCCTTTCATCCTGCTTTTTCCTGATCGGGCGGTTTGGACTTGTTTTAACCCCATCTTGGTTCCCAGTCACCAATGATAGGTCAGGTTGGAAGGTGCTTGTGTGTGGCGGTCGCCTCGAATTGCCATCCTACACACCGCATTGCTGTTGTTCTTTGTGAGGGTGCTCTAGAATTCTACCCCGAACGCCACACAGCGGCGACCAAGCTTCGGCAATGCAAGGGTGAAGGCGGCACGATAGCTCAGTCTGTGATATTTGACAAAGATGCAGCATCTACGGATTCCGGGAGTCCGTCCCGGATGCCTTGTCTGTGAAGATCACCTGCGAAGCTTTCTAGGCGTATCCCCAATACAGACAGGCCTATAAAGGCTATTGAATCTCATCCAATAGGCGCTCTAAGAACACTTCCATAGGCTATGCAGATGCTCAATGGCTTGTTCTTGACTTTATGCACGAAGCTCCGGTCTATCTAGGCTCTCAGCTCGACTGAAAGTAAGCTATCATTCCCCAGAATAGTATTCTGAGTGTTTATCAGACGTCTGGGGTAGTCTGGGGAAACTGTTTTGTAATCTGGGGTCTATATAATGCTAAGTTTTGTCCTTTTTCATTTCATTTCCTTCTTTTCAATAGATATCATTGAGCTGTTTGAGTTTCTAGTCCTTCCCACAGCTTACACTACACCTAAATTCTCAAAACCCGGAAAGTATCATTAAACATAGCCAAGATGTCGAATGAATACCACCCTGTTGTTAAAGAGCTCGAGGCTTGGATCGATAATAACCCAGGATACAGGGAGAAGTTCGAGCAGGCCGTTAAAACCGCGGGAAGTCAAGGCATCCGAGACATGGATGACATCAAAACGTTCGACCACTACTTGAAGTTCATCAACGACTTATTAGTCTGGGTTCCGTCGGAGCATGTCCAGGGTAAGGATGTGTACAACCGTCTTTGCCGATTCTATTTCGTGCTCGACCAATCCCCAGTCAAGGAGCTTCAAAACCCGGTGGAGCCTTCGAACGTCACTGTCAAAGCTACCGATCTCTCGGCGTGGATTATCAAATACGGACAGGCAATGGGCCTATTCATGGACCAGCCTGAGTCTCTCACCGCCGCTTCACTAAAATCATTTTATGAGTCGCCGTACTACAACATGCAGGAGTATCTGGAGCCACGCGGAGGCTGGCGTACCTTCAACGAGTTTTTTGCCCGAAACTTCAAGCCCGGTTACAGGCCCGTTGCTGCTGTAGCTGACCAGCACGTTATCGTTAGTCCAGGTAAGAACTACCCCAACTCGAGGGAATTTCTGCTGACTGTATTATGTTAGCCGATTCTACCTTTGATGGTCAGTGGGAAGTACGTGCCGACTCCGGCGTGACCATCAAAAACATGCACTGGACGATAAGCCAGCTCCTCGAGGGCAGCCCATACAAGGACAGATTTACCGGTGGTATTTTCAGTGAGTGTCTTCTTCCTAGCGCAAGAGAGAAACAATCGTTGACATCATTTGTAAAGTGCACTCGTTCCTAAACACGTTCGACTATCATCGACAGCACGCGCCCGTGGGGGGCAAGGTCCTAGAAGCCAGAACCGTCAAAGGGCTCCTCTACCTCGAGGTCCAAGCCAAGAAAATCGACGAGGACCACCCTTTGTTTAACCCGAAAGCCTCAGTCAACAAAATCCTTGAGCCTGCTCGCGAGTTCGATGCCCCCGACAGCCCCGGGTACCAGTTCCAGCAGGCCCGTGGCCTGGTCGTGCTTGAGACCGCGATCGGGCTCGTCGCGGTGCTGCCCATCGGCATGGCGCAGGTGTCCTCCGTCATCGTCACCGCGGAGGTGGGCCAGACGCTGCGCAAGGGCGAGGAGCTCTCGTACTTCCAGTTTGGGGGCTCGGATATTATCCTCGTGTTTGAGCAGCGCAGCAATGTCTCATTGACCGCTACAGTAGGCGTGCACTACAAGATGGGTACTAGGATTGGTATGGCCTATCCCGAGGCCATCTAGATGGGAGCTTTGTCGTAAAAAAGTAATTTATGGTAACCTGTTCGTTAGTTTAGGCATGTCATTCACTGAGCAACGATACTTAAGGTTGATTTGCTGTTAATAGAAAAGTTGCTAGGTGATATGATGCATGTTATAAAAAGGATACATAAGTGAGTGCCAAGACACACGTCAAGATTCTAGCCCTGAGTCAGGCGGGGAAAACTCTGAAACTTATGGAGTAACTCGTACTCGTACCTACGACTCTGATAAGCTTAAATGATTGGCATAGTGATTATTGGGCTAGTAGCCAATAATCAAGCTTAACGAGTATTCACTCAGTGCTACACGATGTATGCGCAGAACAAGTTCAAGTAAAGTAGGCTGGTAGGAGCTGTGTTACACTTAATATCCTCAAACAAGTTTCTTCAGAACCCTACAGATGTTATAAGATAATCCCCATTCCCATACCGAGAGCGTCTACACTCGCGAGACTGACCTTTATTTGTGGTTCCATAGGAAACGATACACCAATGTTTCACGCCGTAGAGCCTTAGTAAGTCGCATCAACTACCGTTATAGGCTCGAAGGAATTGATATGCAAGTTAAGGCCTCGGCCTCATTTGAGATGCTAACCATGGCTAGGGCTGCGCGGATCTCCAGGCTACCTAGGTACCGAAGTATGCCTTGTCTTACGGCCCAGTAATCCGTAGCAACGTGCATACTGGGTAATGAGCACTACGCCGTACACATCAGCCCCTCATGCGCGAAAAAAGAGCAAATAGCTGGCCTTATAAGGAGCGCCCTCCCTTGCGACATTGTAGTGTGTTGCCAGGTTATATGGGATATCGATAGCTCCTGCTTAGGTTGGCTGCTCAACTTACACAGTATCATGTATATAGTGTAGCCGCAACCCTTAGCTAGACAATCAGACGTCTTACCTTCTTGCACACTACAGTCTACAGACATTATCGTTTTCTTGGGTAACTCGACATATAGTTTAATTCTCCTACAATGGACACGCAGATTTCACAAACCGAAAGACCTGTTGGGGAACCGGCCCCGCCGTATGTGAAAACAGCCTAGTGAGTATACGCCTTCTGCAAAACTACCAGAAAGTAAAGGCCTAAATAAATTAAAGCAGTCACAACGATGGCATCGCCCCAGTCGAAGGACGGCAGCAACCAGGTCCGACAAAAATTGAACATGTGCAGGAACCATTGTTTATCACGCCATTGAGTCAGCTCCAAGAGTCATCAACCTGGATCGATTGCCCGTTTTGCAGGCGTAGATCGAGCGTCTCGCACGTAAAGACTTCGGCCAACGAAAACAAAGGGTGGGTTCTCTTGGAGGTTTTCGAATTCGATAGCTGCTAAAGTTCCAATTCAGGATTATTACTTGCCTCCTATGCCTTATTTGCTGGCCTGCAGCCTTATGGTACTACCTTTCGGATGATGATGAGACGAACATAACCTATAACTGTAACAGTTGTAGGAAGGTAGTGGCTGTCAAACCATACGGTCGGGCTATGGAGGTGAAGCAGCCTGAACAGATGGGAATAGTTCTACCGCAGTATCCAACTACAAATTCGAACGTGGGTCAAGCTGGAGCTTTGCAACAAGTCCCCAATTATGGGCCCAGTCCGCAGACAGGCAAAGCTAGTTAAAGGATAGGCATTAAAGCAAAGTTTGAGGCTTGTCTCGTGTGAAATCGGCTGTAGCTAGGTTAAATTACCTTATCTTCACCACGTGAGAATACGTACTACTTGATAACGGAATATTTGCTGGGTGTTTTTATAAGAAATAGTTGTAAGGAGTGCAACA
>JANIPN010643749.1:0-27978 GCA_027478595.1 Erythroxylum anguifugum
AGACGGGGAAATCACTGATAGAGAAATGCAGCGCTAGAGGGCTGAGATGTAGTCAATGACGATGGACACAATTGTACAACGTGTGCGTTGCGGCACATGGCAGGTTTCAAGGGCCCGAAGTGTAGCAGCGTAGCCGATCCCTCGTTCCCCGCAGCCACATCGGGCCGTGGGAGCGAGTCGCTGGCCATCCGATTGGGCCGTTGGTGATGTTTCGTGTTGGATGTACGAAGTAGTTTACGAAGAACGAAGTACGATGCCATACACGGGTCGGCTACATGGCTTTTGCAAGATTCCGGTCTCTGACTCTCTGATCTCAGTAATTCCATTGTTCCTCAACTGTCCCCGACAGGCTACGCCGCTACTGGCGGTGTCGTTGGGCGTTGTTGTTGGTCTTGGGATCGAGATGCTTTTTTCTTCGTCTTTTTGCACCGGTCAGCCTTGGGTTTAGCTTGGTGTTCCTTTGATAAGAGAGGCTTGCGTCCGGACGAAACCCAGAATCCTGGAATTGCCAACGCTGCTAACTACAGAAGCCTATTGCGGACACACAGCTATGAATCTCATATGTATTATCAATCTAAACCTCTTCATTGAGTATTTTTGTGACTAAACCCCGGCTCCTACCTGCAACCAGCGCGGCATGTCCAGATTTGAGAATAACTGTTGCGTGTCCACGCCGTAATCACCACAGACACGCTTCTGGAGGCAAGCGGAGAAGGGAGCAAATTGGAAACACCCCAGATAGCTGCACTGTAAAGCTCAAGCATGTATGGCTGAACGGTACTAGAAAAAGCCCTAATATATACCAGGTCTATTCTTGTTCCTACAAGGTATCAAAGGCTTTCCCTCAAAAGGTATTGAAATAGGTAGGTAGCCACTATCAATGCATAGGGGCGGGGTAGCCAAGGAGGTTTGCCATCAAGCCCGAATAATTGCTCTGCTTTGAAATCATGGTCGATTCAAAGATTCCCAAGATTGTTGCCTCGATAAACTTTATAATTTAGTGACGAATTTTACTCTGGACCCTTTCGTTGTCCTATTACTATTACTATTACCTGCTTCGACCAGCCTTGCGACTGCTGCTCGCATATCAACGTTGACGTAATGGGTGGCTCAGCAGCTCAGGCGCATTCGTTTAGGTTTAGACCTGCTAAGTGGAAACGTCACGACCACCTAAACCCACACTCCCGCGCGCGTGGCTGGATCGGCGGATCGTCACAAACGTCGTCCAATACTGTTCTTTACAATTATTTGCAGGCAAGTTGGTACGACGCTTAGCTTGACTTGGTTTAGCTGACGACTTTCGTAGCTTTAGCTTTCCTCAGAGCTCGCAAAATCATCCAAATGCGGTAACCAGACTGAAATTTCGTTCTTGTCGCCCAATCCTTCCAGACGTCCCACACCAATCAACAGCAGGACCCCCGGGGAGGCTTGGATATCATTCTACAGCTATAAGCCCCCTCCACGCCACCTGAGCTGCACACCCTACACAGTAGGAAAACTTCAACAACCTCTCAATCGAGCCAGTGATATAACCTGCACGGTATACCACTGCTCTGGTCTCGTGAAATCATCCCAAAATGGGAGATGAACATCTGAAGATGTCCTACCTACCACCATCTTCCTCAACACCACCACCACCACAATCATCAATACCGCAATATAAGCCTACAATGGAGTTCGAACCCTATTCCAAGCTCGCCTTCAACCGTTCACCTCATCCCTAACAGTCCATCTCAGGCAAGCCACGACAATTGATCCCTAGTCTCATACACATATGCCTCCATACATGATGATCCAACTCCAAGCCAACCGACCCGCCCTCTGAACCCTCAAAGGGACGCCGCCGCCACCCACCTCCACGTCCATGAACAGCGCCTTTTCCAGCAATAAAACCAAGTCCAAACTCAAACGCGCAAACTCCCCTTTCATCTCTCCAACGCTCCCGTGTCAATACCCACGTAAGGTACGAGTTACCATTGTTGCACACATCCGGCTTTACAATACGAGTACGTTCCACTCTCCCGGGGTGGCGGGGGGCTACTTCCGAGCTAGCTGGCCGGGGGACTGACTTACTCACGGCTTTTTTTTTTCTCCCCCCAGGCCTACGGCTTGCCGGGGCTTTCGGCTCTGGGCTGTTCAGCCTGTCAGACATAGCATCAGATAAATAGGTGGGCGGACCCGCGCGAGTAGAATAGCCCCTGCGTAAGCGCAGCACGCATACTGCAGCAGCCTCCCGTGGTAATCCGGGGCCAGGTGGTATGGGAACGGATACAGTCAATGTCGAATATGGGTTTGGGCTGCCCCGTTTCACTGGGTTACAGGTTTACGAGTTCGGGTGCGGATACGGTAAGTTGGCGGGAGGAGGAGGAGGAGGAGCAAGTTCAGGTGAAGGACGCCAAGCAAGGGCGGACGCGCAGCAAAGTAGGACGTTAAAGGTTCTTGCTCCTCACGTGCAGGTAGGCAATGGGGCTCAGCACAGAGGGAGGGAGGTGCCTGAGACTGCCTGCTTTTTGGCAGCCCTGTGGGTATTTTGCCTTGCTTGGCGGTGATCCTACGGTTCCGGGATCCTGGTTCTGTACAGCCTTGAAAAACTGTCTCACTATCAGACTTGCGCAGGGGTTTTTTCAGCCGCGCTCACGTGGTATGGAATGCACGTGTGTATTGGTAGTACAAGAAAGAGTTAGGTAATAAAGATTCGACGGTTGAGTCTCTAGTAAGCTAAAGAGTGGATTGAGGGTTCCAGGATGTAACATAGTATTTGACAGCAGGATGACATTTGACCAGTTCTTCCTTCCCGCTCATTTTGCTGTCGGATACTCTACTACATACATCTGCTAGCATCCTTCTAACCCTCCCCCTCCCCTTTCACCCAATTGGAAACTATCCACGTTTCGTTCCCTTTACTCTTGCTCCTCCGCCGGGCAGACAATCTGAGTAGAGCGGAGGGGAAAGCGACGGACGTCCCTGGTACAGCTACCCTCGACAGCAAGTATGGGGATGCCTTCGCACGCATTATCGGTGTAGTAGTTCACTAAGCGGGAGAAAAAGAAAGCGTTAGATGACAAGCCCATCAGAATTCTCCACATCCATCTTTGTGAAGTGGGTAATGACTTACCTTCGCAGTTGGGGAATTGGTTGAAAATCAGCGAAGCACTCAGGATTTCGCCGATCTCTTCGGGGAGGAGGGGAAAACAGTCGCCCGGAGCGGCAAAGGTAGGCTCGAACTCGGATTCACCGCTGCAGTTATGGTTGGTGTATAGGATCTGGGTAGCAGAAGGGACTCCAGGCGGGTCACCGTCCTGGGGACTGGCGATGGCAACTGCCGAGACCGGCATGATGGCCAGAGCAAGGGCTGCGAGATATGCTTGGAGCTGCATGGCTATAGATTGCTGCTTGGTACGTGAGAGAGGAATATTGCTTAAGAAGGTGGTGAGGTTCGAATCTAGATGGGAAGAATGGGTGCTTTATATATTAAAACATCTTGAATACTACCCCATATGGCGCCAAAGAGAATCTCATACAAAGACTAAGTTCCAGCTCTCGTGCGATGGTCTTTTATTTTCGATCGGTTGTGTTCTGACCGTTCTCAGCCAATGGAATGAAATCGTACTCGGATCCTTCGAGAGGCAAAAGTGATGTGATCGTATTTATCGACCTGGGTCAGTCATCCTGTACTCCCTTATTCACAGTTATCAAACACCATAGGTCAATTATCCCCTCTCTTCTTACCGCTAAAGCTAAAGCTGAATATTGGCTCTTGTCTCTATGCTGCTTGGCTACCTAAAGTGGTAAAAACTACAGATTTCGTTGTGTAATAATATTATGAAAACATCCTTTGTTTATGATGATCCTAAGACTCATTAGTTGGGCGTCTATAGCTATTGACGGGCATAAACTGTTAAATCGAAACATAACTTAATGCCTTCAATCAGCCTTGTGACTTCCCGGAGGGTCTCAATGATTTAAACATCGGGTGTAACTTCCAGAAATGGGTCTTGCTACGCCAATTTGAGTTAATTGTTCTATATTTAATCCTACCTATTCATGCTCAAGGCTTGGTGGGTACCTTGCAGCCACGTGCCGTAGCGATCGACAAGGGTCCATAGAACAGCGATGCCTTGAGGAGAATAGTAAGCTTTCAGCTTTCTAGTACTCTAAAGAAATGATTTGTAGGAGTAATGTTTCGATCAAGTGACCAATACCTAAAGCTTAGTCTTTAGGTCTCTGAAGGATACTCACCCGTCCCAATAGCCCAATGAGAGAAAATACTTGACTACTCAAAGTAGAGTAGAGTGCAGTAACACGGGCTGATTGTCATTTACTTGTGATTCAGCTCTCTCTTGATCTCCAGAGAGTCAGCTAAGAGAAAAAATAGTCAAGTGCGAGTTGACACAGCGACTGTATGAGGTAGGCGTCCCGCAAGCCCAGTGCCAGCCTCTCAAGGCGCCACCCACACCTGCACTATACCTAATGTGGAACTTTATATGTTTATAGTCTACAATAGGGTGTATGTTTGTTAACAAGCTTGTAGCCGAGTGGTTAAAAGGTACGGTATCGGCCGTTGTACCTAACTTGCCAGTTCTCCTGGGTTCGAATCCGGGTCTCGACACAGGGGGCCCGACGCGCATATTGATTCAAACCGGGTATAGGCCTCCGGCCGATGAAGCGTTTCGGGAATTTTTTTTTTCTATTTGCCACACTCCGAGAATTGTCGTATTTGTTTTTACTGTTCATTCTCAGCTTCTTGCTGTATCGTGCTACATTAGCTGTTGAAGTTCACAAAGGGTTAGCCCCCTTTAGTTCAATTGATTCAGTCTTGACTTTCGTCGGCTCCTTTCAAAGACCCAATTAGATCGATTGGAACAAGCAATCTACAGAGAATGGAAACCCTCCTCTCGATATGGCCGCATTTATAGCGGCGGTACCATGAGAAAAGTGAGACGAACAAAAAATCGACCAGCCAATAATGGCGATGAGTGTCTTAAAAACACGTCATGACAGAGCTCTGTCAAGTGTAGCATAGTGTCAGACGCTGACGAAACATAGTTCGCAGGCCAACGACACAACACAGAAATGACTGCGAACACAATTAGTTTAACCCAAAATTCGTTAAATGCAAATCCAAAGAAGGCTCCGGTCCACAAGCTAAACGACTGTCAAACAAATTCATCACATCAATATCACGAGTCGACCGTCAAAGGACCAGATATGCCAGGCATGTTTGTGTAGCTTATTTAAGGATCTCTGCATAGCTATGTCGGCTAGACTTTATTGCAAGAGCCATGCAATATCAAACGTATCTGCGTATCAAGGCCCGACATCTATGCATAGCTAACTCGGTTAGAAGTTGTTAGAGAAAAGGAAGAAAACAAAGCAAGATGCTGCAAACTGGGTATCTACTGTCTCCCAAACTCCGTGGCTCAAATCCCTATATCAGAAGTTTCCTCCGTAATACACAGTCGAACGTCCCGCCTATTCATCAGACAAGAGTTGTTCCGTTACCAATTGAAGCATTCTGGCCAATTTCAGTTTAGCAGGAACTTGCTGGCATTGGGGAAATGTCTCTTTGAACTTTGCAGACCGCTCAGCAAGAGTAAATTCAATAAGTTTCTTCCTGCCTTTTGCGTCTTTAACGGATTTGTATTTCCATTCTTGCTGGGACCTACGGAAAGTCCTTTCCACCTCTGGAGTTTTAAGTTCCTTGGACAACCTCCAATACGCGAGTATTACACGTCGTTGCGAAGTGTGAAGTAAAGTCTTAACTTTAGCCCATTTCGCAATTTCAGGGTGTTCCTGCTTGAACAGGTCGGCACATCTTTTTCTCTCCTCCATAGCCGTCTTATTAGTGGCGCTGGAAATAGCCATCGGTGCAGACCTATTTCCAAGCGGCACAGCTTCGACCTGTTCAAGAATTTCGGCCACAGAAGGGTCATGGTTCTGCTTTCGCTCGAAATCTATCACCGACAACCTAATTCCAGTTAACAAAAGATACCAGATAAGTATATCAATCTTACTCTTCGTTCTCGTTCACATTACCGTAGCGTTCCTCGTAAATCATTTTCATCTGTCGTCGGTGCCAGAGGAAGTCATTATAATTCCCTCCAAGTAATCTCTCAAGAAGACTTCCATTCTTTTTGTACTTCATATCGTAATTAAGCATGGCAATAGACCTCCGAAAAACCTCAAATATCAAGTAACTACAACTGGATCCACCAGCTATGTCATTAGCCGGATCATTGGGGTCAAGAATAGTAAGACGATCCGGTTTGGGGGGTTTTCCGCACGTAACATAACGCTTTAATCATTAGTGCTTCTCGGTGATCTATAGACAGGTCTTAGTACATACCTTATCAACTGTTCCTGGCGGATTCATCTTTAGAGCAGTCTGCCTCATATTAAATATGTTACCGAAGTAATGCAGAAACTCCAATAAAAGCATGCCAAAGTTTTCATTAGTAGAACTCTGCCTTCGTTCTTCTTCAGGTTTTCGGTGCAAAAAGTATACTATCACGCAGGTAGTTGAGAAGCCTCCTATCCCACCAGTTGCCACATTGTTTAGACCATGCATCATCAGAATTTGTTTTACAACAAATGCCAGAATTGGAAGTTGTGGATACGATGCTTTCCAAGCTTCGTATGTTGTATTCGCCACAATTCCCGTCATATTCTCAAAAGATATATCGACTTTAATTCTTGTCTGCAAGTCCACATACTTGATAATGGGTACCCTAGACTTAGATATGACCTCAACAGTATTCTTATCAGCTATACCTGTTCGAATAAGTTCGTTGCCAAGTTGATGCATTTCGTTGGCTCGCTGGCATATGTAGGCTCGGCCAGTCTGCCTGAAGTATCCGGATATCAAAACGACATCTATGTCAGCATTTGGAAGATATAGTCCAGCAGCAAAAGAACCAAATGAATACACAGTGACAGTAGAATTCCAGTGAGTAATTACATCCTGAAGTCTTTGAAGAAGGTCGAAGCGAATTTTGCGCTCAAAATCACGCGGCTTCACAAATGTATGGAATTGCACAATCTCGTCGTGAAGTCTGTTATAAGTTAAACCACGCAAACAACGGTTAAAATTTCTAATACTTACCGAGTCATGGAGTTTTTGTCATGATCGGTAGTGCCGCCAGATTTCAACCTTTCTTCAAACTCGGCCTTAGTTTCATCCTCAAGCATACTAGAGCTTGCTTCGACAGCATCAATTGTGCCATCATCGATGACGACTTGCACAGAATTTGTCGGAGGTTTGTACCAAGGAATAGGATTGTGGATACCATTAGCAGACCATTCTGGAAGCTTGCTCCCAATTGGCTGTGGACCACGACCCTTCTTATGCACAGGAGCTTGGAGGAACTCCATATCGTCATCATCATCGTCCCTTTTTCTTTTTCTACCCACACCACCCACTAGCTTTGAAACATTGTCTGTTTTTGATACTTGCAAAGGTCGCTTGAAATCAGAGGTTAGCCCACCGCCAATTATCCCACCCGGGATCTCATCTTTCGGGAGAGGGGCGACAGCAGAACCGGTGCCTTGTTGGCTATGTGTTGGAGCGGCCGTAGAATCAGTTGTCTGAGGCAGGCCAGAGAGTCCTGGAAGAGAAGGTTGAGTCAGCGGCGGTACTGTTCCATTAGCCTCATGCTGAGCACGAGGGTCAGGAGGTACAGTCTGTAACGTAGAAGGATCGGCTGCATTAGATACTGTGGACTTGAACCATCGAGTCAGCGGCGGTATTATTCCAATCATCTCATGCTTTGCACTTGGGCCAGGAGCCGCCTCAGGTAGTGCCTCAGATCCAGCTGTACCAGCTAGCCCAGTCAGAGAATATTGACTTGGAGTATGTGGGCCAGAATAAGCATTGGGTGGCGCTTTAAGTTCGGCCTTATCAGCCACTCCGGTCAGAGAAGATTGGGTCTGAGTGCGTGGCCCAGAAGGAGCATTAGGCGGCGCTTTAAGTTCGGCCATACCAGCTGGAGTGACCAGAGAGGACTGAGTCTGATTACGTGGACCAGTAGGAGCAGATGATGGCGCTTTAGGATCGAGTACTTGAGCTACTCTAGGCGGATGAGGTTGAGTTGGTACTCCAGCAGTCTCTCGCTGAGCACGCGGCCCAGAAGGTGCATTCGGTGGTGGCTCTTGTTCAGCTGGTTCAGACTCGGCATCCGAGAAATCGAACTTGATAAAATCCTCGTCCTTGGCCTCCACCGTAGAATCTGCTGCCGTCTTATCGTTGACGACTTTTGCCTTTCTGATAAGTCGTACTATATCTCTTTTCTTCCTATCGGTGCTATCCATCTCTGGCGGCGGTAGCGCAGCATAGGCGTCGGGGTTTGACCACTTTGGAACTTCCGGTTTGGGCTGCTCTCTACGGGTGCTCTCGTCAGATGCACTCATCGATTCAGATTCACTGTCTGTAACTTGATCCATATTCCTAAACTTCGGAGCCGTCGAATCGCCTCCATTAAGTCCTGGTAAAAGTGGTGGTGTATCACCCCTCTGAAATCTAAGCAGCGCTCGCTCGGACGTGGGCGGACGATTAGGTCCTCGTCTAAAATTGCGTTGGCCATACCGTCTAGGGTCATTCCAATGAAACCTCTCTTCGTTACGGCGACGACGCTGGTCTATTTCCTCCTGTCTAGGAGGTGGCATATTCTCTTGTCTTGGATAACTGGGCCCGCTACCAGGTGCAAAATTGAATTGTCTTGGATCACCGCCACCTCCAAAGTGGTACATGCCACTACTTTGCGGCTGTACATACCTAAGGTCTGAAGGCTGGTAGTTACCACCGTTAAAGGAACGGTTATAACCATAATCAGGCGGGGGGGGACGAAGCGGTGATGTGTTCGAGTAATAGTCATAAGACCCACCAACACGCGGCGATGGAGGACGGTACTGATCTCTCTGACGGTAGTGAGGAGAGGGGCTCCTCGAGCGCCTGCCGTACGGAGATCGCGGCCGGTATGAATCACGTTCTGGAGAACGACTACGTCGATGCCCGCGAGGCTGGCCGTAAGAATCTGCAGGCATATACGAATCGCCTGTTGTGCCTACTCTTCTTGATTCACGATAATCTGCATCGCGGTGGTAACCACCGCGACCATAGTAATTGTCGCCCATGTTGCTCTGTAATCAGACGTTATTATGATCGCTTAGAAACGCCTAGCAGAGCTTGATCCTCGATCAAGGTGTGCACGGGTAATTGTGCGCAAGTAGAGCTAAACAATGCGATTGTAGAGAAACTTACTTGGTTTACCGATGAGGACTACCAACGCGACCAAACAGAGAGCTAGAAATCAAGCGCATAGCTCAATAGGACAATAGCCAGGCGAAAAAACTCCAGTAATGTACAGTTTTGTCTCATACAGTTCACGAAGATTGTGCGCACATTAGGAGCGAAGAGAGGCGCAGAGTTGTAAGTTGGAGGGGGGGAGAGTTATAAATGTGAAATGACGCTTGGTAACCTAATTTTTTCTCGAGTCGCGACTGCCAAAACCGTCTATTGGCCCCCACGGGCTGGAGGCTTAAGCGAATCTTGCGTCTCGGCGAGTGATTTAATAAAATTGACTTAATGTAAGCCTATGACAAGTTGTTTAGGAGAGGTATGAACGCTACAATTCAAGCTGTGTTTAAACTAGAATCAATGTTCAGGGATGAAATCTCTTCAAAACAGCCGCAGACCGAACCGCAATACCACAGTCGATCAACGAAGAAGCAACCTTCTACTTAGCTTCTAGACAAGGGAGACCGAAATACTACCCATAACTCCATCATTACCCTCGTAAATTTATTCCAGTTATTCATCACACAAATCCACCAGTAAAGAAATCATTCTCCTCTGTAACTCCTTTAGCTCCTTCTCGGTGATCTTGCTTGGTTTAAACCCCCCTTTTCCATCACTTACGTCTTGTCCTAAACTTCTAGACTCATCGTTGACTACCAGCTCTGATCTTGTGCCGAAGAAAGGGATTCCCAGCCCCATTAATTCCGCCATGAACGATTTTTCCATTTCCACAAGAGCTCTATGAACCTTGGTATCATACCTTACTATCTCTGCAGCATCCTCCTCTGGAGTTGGCCCTTGAAAAGAGGAGTCGATGTGCCCTCCCACCGATCTTAAAACTTCTTCGATTTTCTTCCTACCTTCACCCCTTTCACTTTGCTGCTTCAGTAACTTCTGCCGTCCGTCCCACCATTGAGCCTCATGGTCTTTCTGAGATTGGATCAGCTTTCGTACCCGCTCCGATGCTTCTGGCTTGCGAGCTAGCATCCTAGTAGCATGCTTTAACGCAGAAGACCACGTCAATATTGTCCGCGGGTCAACTGAGGCTTCCTTTGAGGAGTCTTTCGGCTCTGCCTGTGGTAGCTGAGCCGCATGGACCGGAGCTGGAAACTGTGTATTTTGAGAAGTGGGAGGATTTATAAAAGAAGATTGTTGTGTATCGTATCTAGAAGAAAGCTGAATTTCTCTCGGAGCTTGGAGGCCAGACTGTAGAGCTTGAAGGATCTGTGGTGTTTGAGACGAATGCTGAGTTACAGAAGCTCGACTGTTTCCTTGTAATGCTGAAAGAATAGCAGCTAAGTCAGGAGATCCATTGTTAGTCATAGTTGAGAAAACAACGGTAAGATCTCCCAGAGCAAAGGCCCGGTGTGAGATATGACCAAAATTCAAAGCTAGTTCTGAGCATTCGAAAAACTACAAGGCGAAATAGTGATCATTTGTTCATTTCCGGGGAGGGAAAGCTTGAAAAATCAAAATTGTGCTAAGTTCCACAGAATCACCAGATAACAGAACATTCATCGTTCTTGATATTCGTACAGATGTTTCAATTTCGAAACTAATTTATCTACCTCCTTTGGCCTCTATAGGCTTGGTGCCGGTTTGGACAATAGAATCGCCGTCGTACAGACACTGAATGTTAGGGTTGTGAATCACGGCCCGGCCAATCAACATCAGCAGAGGCCGCAGTCCTAGAAACTCCGGAAAACCACGCTAATGAAAAGTTGATGTCAAGACTTGAACCTATTCGCTTTAACTACGCTCCCAAGGGCGTCTGCTTCTCATCTTCATTCAGATCCAATGGTTTGATAGTGATAGTCTGCTGATTCGATACTATCAGCAATGTCGCGTTCCGCGAAAGACGCTACGCGGTTCACTGCTACTGTCCCCCACGCATATACCAAAGCTTCTACGAATCCACCACGACCCCCAAGGGGACAGAATGGCGGAGCATCAGGTGCATACGGTGCGAACGAAACACCGCAGGAGAGGGTAGCTCGTTTGCGGGCGGAATATGACGCAAAGAAGCTAGCAAACTTTTCCTTATGGGACAGGATAGTTGTCAGGGGACGAAAGGTTGCGGATAGTTCCCACCGAATTGTAGTCACTGGGTTGGTAGGACTAACAGGTATGTCGTCGTCAATTATGCTTGATTTACATCACAACTCAGAGGGAGCTTCGGCTAATTTATTCTCAGTTCTGGCCGGTGGTGTGACCATTTTTTCGCTCAGCGACATGATTCTTCACAATCGACGGAAGCGGAAGATATATTTTGAAGAACAATCGAAATTGAGACAGGAGCGAATAATCGAAGCACGGACAGCGGCAGCTGCAGGTACAGCCGACCAGGATCAAATCTTGTTGCTGAATCAGGAACAAGCAAAGGAAGAAGCCGCGGAAGCCAAAAAGAATAAAGAGGGCATGTTCAAAAGGTTCTCGAAGTCTATCCTTGGAACAGAAAGTCTCAAAAAAGAAGACACTGTCCATGCGCGTTCACGGCAAGAACAAGAGGAAGGCGTCAGCGGCGAGACCAAGGAGGAGGCTGCTCAGCTCGTAGATGGAGTGAAGCAGACTTTAAAAGATAGCAGTGTGTTAAAAGCGGTAGAGGAAAGGCGACGAGATGGTGAAAAGGAACTGGGACGGCGTGGTATTGAGGGTGGTTCGCTAGATCAAATGGCTAGCGATGCGGCAACTGCAGCCTCGGAGCAGAGTAGAAGCTGGTTCAGTTGGATGACGAGAGGCTGAACTATAACTTTTTTGTATCAAAATATCTAGGGCGGTGTTGGAGCGCAACTTGAGTGGAAACAGAGTACTGGGCATAGAACGGCGTTCTGAATTTGAACCTGTACACTGACCAATAAGCCACTTCACTACTTCACTATCCTCTAGAATCTTACTATTCAATGTATAAACTATGAATATAGCCTGTGTATTCTACTAGTCTAGCCATCTCAATTGTCCTCGTGATTATCACCCCTCATTTCTTTAGTTCACAGCCCGCTCATTTAAGGCACAGTTCCTTCTCCGCACTTGCCGAGCCACAGCCGAAGCTCCTTGTTAAATCACCATCACACTCCCTATGGACATACAACAGCAATACTAACTATAACTCCCTTCGCGGTAGCCATGTATTACAATCGTTTATTTATACTACTCTCCCTCCTAGGTCTCCTCCTCTCCTTCTCCGTGGCCGCAAGTATGTGTTCCCTTCCGAAATGCAACCATCCCAACCTCCACGTTGTACCAAGTCTCCACCTAACAAAATCTCAGAACCTACCTCATTTTGCAAATGCACCTGTGGGTCAGAATCCGAGATCGTCGCGCTCGACGCGCCACCGTCGCAATCTCCCAGCCTCGCGCGGCTCCTGTTCGCGCGGCAAGACTCGGACTCGGACTCGGACGGTGGGGAGGAGGGCGACGAGGGTGACGAGGGTGACGAGGGTGACGAGGGTGACGAGAGTGATGAGGGTGACAGCAAAGATGATGACGAGGAGAAGGATGACACAAAGCCATACCAGGCAAAGACGTGCAGTGACTGTAATCGGCAGTTTTGTGTGGATAATAACCTGCCTGGCTGCAAATCAGTTGAGCAGAAGGATATCTTTACGATGTGTTTCCGTGAGTCGCCCTTGTGAACTTTTAATGAGCTAGGACAGAAGTATGGAGGGTAGCTATAAGTCAAGATCCGCGCTTGTTAAGATCGCTGTCGCGAAAATTAGGCATCATTCGATGGACGCGCTGATAGACTTTCATACAGAACGAGACTCCGCGAAAGACCAGGCTGTTGTGTTCATCTTTATCATTGCGACTGTAAGCTTGCTCGGGTGGGCACTCGTGCGTCCTTGGTTAGGTAGCTGGGTACAGGTATGGCTTTTCGCTCGCACTTCGTTATTGTTGCCCGAGTTGTCTCTGACACGACCGATGACTCCAAAAAACAATTGGATACTAAACTCATAACAGAAGTACCGAGAGCGACGCAGTTACATACCAATTTCGGCGGATAATTAAGGGCAATTATCTGAACGAAATTGATACACGACAATATTTTTCGGTTTTTAAGACCAAGGCATTAAAGTGCTCTGCTACGAAGCGTTTACGATGTTTACATGGCTTAAGTCATAGATGGGGTTTTGCTGCGATACCTACTCGAAGACTGTTAGAGGGAACGAGATCAGACCAATATAACAAGACGCATGGTCTATAATATGACGCATCCAGGTTTAGATTCTAGGTTTTGCATGTTCTTTCAGAGCGCAGCGCCGGCGTTTTATTTTGGGAAGCGATTTGACTTTTCGAAATTGACATTGATAGCATCAGAGAGCGAGGAGTATTCATCGAAATGGCATCATTGGTTTTCAAATACCGACTAACTTTACATCCATGATCACCGAGCAAATTCTCAAAGTATTTCTGACCTCTCAAGTGAAGCGAAGTAGGAAAAGCCAACCCTCAATGCATCCTTTAAACCCCCGGGCCTCTTCCATCCTTCGAGATCTTTGCGTCTGCACTGGAGTCTAAGGGATGAGTAGGGTTACTAGACAGCACGTTGTCCTTTGCGTCCTCAGACTTGTCCTTTGAGTAGCTCTCGCTAGGAGCGGCATCTGCCTTGCCACTGGCCGGGGCGTTGAGCTGACTCGGCTCGTTCCTCGACGGTTCGGGAGACTGGCGGCCTTGGTTCGGTGCAGACATGTTTGGTTTCGATGAGATATGGCTTGTGGCTTGGTTGGTAGTTGCAAGGATAGGTCTGCTGGTGAGCGTGTTAGCTTTGAGATGTTTACTCAAGAAGTATATACGGCGACGTAGTAGGGAAGGCTTTCATATTTTAATCAAAACAGCTCCTCAAACAGCTCTACAATGTCTTGATGGCACTCAAAGCGAACAGGAGCACAGAATGAAGGAGTGGATGGACACATCCAAGGAGGTTGAGCTTACCCTTCAGCGTCAAGTACCGAAGTCGAGCTTTTCGCAATCCCTTGAGTTGTAGATGTAGAAACTGAATCGTCAAAGGAACTTTCGCGATAAGCAGCCCTCTTTACTTGTTTTCTAAGACCCCACCAGACGTCAATGTCCCGCCATCCAGACACAAACATGGGCTTTCTAAGAATTGCGTCATCCAAAAATGGAAGTTTGGCATTCGCCCCCTTCCCTGCATCACAAACTCCGATCCTCCATCGAGATTTCGGTTCAGTAGAGATGCTATATCAGGAGAATCTCTAGTAATATATTTTTATGCTCCTAGTTCCGTTGCGCTATGCTACATGATTGATGTACAAACATTTGGTTTTTATGGTACACAAATGACCCCGTTTACGTTATCGCGATGACAACATTCAACCACCCTTCGCAGGAAGCGAGATCTCAAGTATGAATGCGGTGGTTTCAGCAATAGGGCAGTTTCAAGAAGTGCCTTACCAGCGTTCATAGCCTTTCCTTTTGGGCATGCCCAGTAACTGGAAGGTTTCGTTCGCGAAGCTCCTTCTCGATCACCTTCCACCTTCCGAGCTCCTTTTCCTTATCAATCGGCGTGCGTCGGCTCTCGTAGATCTCTACATTAGGCAAGGAAGCCAGTTCAGGGTTTGCGAGTAGGATTTCAGCCAGCTTCGCGGCCTTTGGTTTGGTGAGTAAATGGTTGATGAGGTCTCCGGCCGTATCGATCTGCTGCATGACCGGGTCCGGAATGCGTGCTCCTGTTAGCTGCATTACACGTTTGAAAACCTAGGTTTAAATTAGATCTTTGCCAGTTCTGGTTCTACTAGAGTCAACTTACCGCGAACTTGAGCTCAAGGTCGTCTTTGAGAGAAATATTGTGCCAGTTTGCCGCTTCAAGAGA
This sequence comes from Erythroxylum anguifugum, assembly GCA_027478595.1. Taxonomy (NCBI): domain Eukaryota; kingdom Viridiplantae; phylum Streptophyta; class Magnoliopsida; order Malpighiales; family Erythroxylaceae; genus Erythroxylum; species Erythroxylum anguifugum. The sequence continues at coordinate 15,120 of JANIPN010643749.1, forward strand.
AATGGGACCGCCTCTCGAAACGGAGTCTTGCTCGGCATCAGCAGGCTCCGTTGTTTCTTCAAGCTCTTCATGTTGTAGTTCTTCTGCAGTGAGCTCCTCTGCAGATGCCTCGGGGTTGGGTTCTTCGGCCATGGTTGACAGCAATTCTATTCTCACAGCATCATCCTCAAATCGTAGCACTGGTTCCCCATGCTCACAATCAAGCTCGACTTGGCCATAATCAAACGTTGTGTGTTCCCAGGCATTGGTAGCCTGGGTTAGTGGAAGCTCCACTTGTTTGAGGGTGAGAACCTCGATCATTGCTCGTCGTACTGTCCCCTCGATTGCAACGTCGTCGATTTTGGTTGGAGGCATGAAGCTAGACAATCCATTTTTAGCATTCGTATAAAATTAGAGGAATTCATCTCAACTCACCCTCGGAATTGATTTGCCAAATCCCATTCCGCTTCCCACCATCCACGAGGACCCCCAAGCCTCTCTAATCCGTCCCATGTTTTAGCAGGTACATACCCCCCGACGTTCTCTGCATCCGAAGATTGCGTTAGTCTTTCCCTGTTCTTACGTATTTCTTCCGATCGCTCCAGTCTTTCCTTTTTCCTAACTACTTCTTGCAATCGCCTGTCCGCTACGCCTACGGCGTGAGGAAGTCCACCTTGCTTGATCGCATCTTTGACCTCATTTTTGACGTCCTTGATCTCCTGAAATGCCTGAGTCACGACCTCACCTACGGTCTCTGGGTCCGATTTGTCGTTTAAAGCTTGTCTGAGCTTGATCATACTTGATTTGCTACTTGGCTTGTTGCTCTGATACCGAGCAAGTGTAGGACGAATGACAGACTGTTGGCAGCGCGTGCAAACAAAGCTCCTGTGGGTTACGCGGCCGAAAAAGCCTTCTAGAGGAAGGCAAGAAACAGAGCGACGCATCTTGAGAATTGATCATCAGTCGCCGCTCGAAAGAGAGCACCGAATGGCACGGGTTAAAGTGTCTCAAGCGGTCAATGAGTATTGAGCTCCGGTCGTGTGAATTATTTGATGGAAGAATATTTAGCAGACTGAAGGGGACTAGCGCGAATTACGCGCGCTAGTCCAACTCGATCGCCGACATGGAATACCGAGAACACATCCGAGGGTCACTTCCGAGGCCATCATTTCATATGCTGTTATGGGGTTGCGACACTCTAAATCAGGTCGAGCTCAATGCTCTTCCTTTTCTCCTTGTGTACAGAGTTCTTCTAACCTCTAAATCAATTCAATTCAACTCTCCCACTCAGCTCTACCTCCAGTACCAATAGCGAACACTGAACAGCAGCGCAACCCCACGCTGCAGAGCTGCACGCCCCCCAAACTGCCCCCGCACCATGGCCGGCTACCTCCACACCGGCCTCAAGAGCATCCTCACCAAATCTCCCCGCGACATCGTCATCCTCTCCTCCCTCCGCACGCCTCTAACACGCGCGAAAAAGGGCCTGCTGAAAGATGCCTACCCCGAAGAACTCCTCGCGACGGTCCTCCGCGCCACGCTCGCCGCAAACCCAAACCTCTCCCCCTCCGCGATCCAAGACGTAGCTGTAGGCTCCGTGCTGCAGGAGCTGGGCGGCGCCAAAGCGGGGCGGATGGCCTCCCTCCACGCGGGCGTGCCCTCGACCGCCTCCTTCCACACGATCAACCGGCAGTGCAGCTCGGGGCTGGCGGCCATCACGAGCGTCGCGCACGCGATCGCGGCGGGCGCCATCGACGTGGGCGTGGGCGCGGGCATGGAGAGCATGACGCGCAACTACGGGTCGCGCGCCATCCCCACCGTCCTGTGGCCCGACCTGCCCCAGAGCCCGGACAAGGACGCCCGCGACTGCATCATGCCCATGGGCCTGACCAGCGAGAACGTCGCCAGCCGCTTCGGCGTGTCGCGCGCCGACCAGGATGCGTTCGCCGCCCGCAGCCACCAGAAGGCCGCCGCCGCACAGAAAGATGGGCTCTTTGACGGGGAGATCGTGCCGGTGACCACGCGGTGGAGGGATCCCGAGAAGCAGCAGGTCGGCGAGGGCCAGCAGGTTGGCGAGGAGGTCACGGTCACGGTTACGCGGGACGATGGCATCCGCGCGAACGCGAGCGTCGAGTCCATGGCCAAGCTGAAGCCTGCGTTCAAGGAGGACGGGTCGTCGACGGCGGGTAATAGCAGCCAGGTGACGGACGGGGCGGCGGCGACGCTGCTGATGCGCCGGTCGATGGCTGTTGCGCTGGGGCTGGAGTCCAGTATCATCGGCAAGTGGGCGGGGACGCAGGTCGCGGGCTGTCACCCGGATGAGATGGGCGTTGGTCCTGCTGTTGCTATCCCTAAGCTGCTGGAGTTTACTGGTGTGAGTCAGGAGGAGGTGCAGATATGGGAGATCAACGAGGCTTTTGCCAGCCAGGCGCTGTATTGCATCCGGAAGCTTGGCATCGAGGAGGAGAAGGTCAATCCTAAGGGAGGGGCTATTGCCCTGGGGCATCCGCTCGGAGCGACGGGGGCAAGGCAGGTAGCTACGCTGCTGCCGGAGCTGGAGAGGCAAGGGCTGGAGGTTGGTGTTGTGAGTATGTGTATTGGCACGGGGATGGGCATGGCGAGTTTGATTGTAAGGGAGTAAGGGATCGCGATGCTGAAGTTCGCGTTGGTCAATGGGGTTGGAGTCCCAGCACACGGATGTTCAGTTTCAGAGACGGACATTACAGCAAGGGCTTGTTTGAGAAAAGCACTCAGCAATGGGGCTCGGTGTTTGACAAACCGACCCAAAAACGTCTCGTGAGTTCGCCAGGTCTTACTCGAGATATGGATACGAGATCTGCATATATGAATAACATAGGCTGTGTAAATGCAAATAAACAACTTAATCTATGAACATGTATTGTACCGGATCTGGAAAACTTGGAGATGTCACGTGGCTACTCAAAGCGTTCCGATCTCAGATATTAAGGTAGTACAACCAACGTGTCTTTGTCAAACCTTACATGATTTGCATGTTTCAACCTGTACCAGCCAACGAACCCCAACGGTACGATTGTCTAAGTTTATGAAGCTTGAGATCTCGATGATCACCGGCCCGAAACCTAGGTTGCACTTATTGTGGAAGTGGCTGGTTTGCTCTCTTGTTAACTGAACTGTATTCATTTTAACCTAATTCTCATATAAAATAAATCATACTACTCACTAAGGAACCTATGCACTAGAAAATGGCTAAACGATGTCATTAGGCAAGCATATCGTCACGATACTTATCAAAAAACATACAAAATTCTCTTATTATTCATCATATCCGTGACCATAAGACTGGAGGTGGTTGTTGATCGCAGTATCCCACTTCATCACTGCCTCAACCGTAACCCTAATTCCAACATGATCCTAGAATAGCCTGATCCTCAAACCTTAAAAAAATCCTTTTCACTCATCTAAGCGGGCGATCCTGTAATCACCTAACAATGGTCAAGAATTCCATGCTTGAAACGAACATTGTGGTTTGTCAGGCTTTTGTTTCAAAGCCTGGCTTGCCGCCGACATGTAGATGGATGATACTGCCTGGACCCACCGCGTGCTAAGGGGCCTTTATTACTAGAGTTAGCTAGAAGTGATTCCCGGTTCAGAGAACTGTAGGAATACAAAACATCGTGTTTCACAATGCTTGTTCTGTGGCTGGAATTTGGGGTCCGGGTTGAATAGCTCAATTGGAAGTAATGAAATGATAGGAGCGGGACGATGTAAGCTCTTACAGCACGGTCCGGACTCTCACGTAAAGGAAGGATAATAACTTGCTCTCCTGAAGGATTGTTTACGAGGCGGGGACAGGAATGAGACCGTTGGGCTTCCTATACACATACCTATCTTAAGTGTCACTTGACCCAGTACAGGGAAGCTATTGCAAGAAGGATTGCAAGAAGGTAAGATCCTGCCGGCTGCGGTAGGGCGTCCCGGCTGACAATTGCCAGGGAATACGAGACAACACCCCACCGATTCACAGACATTCACGGAAGCATGCGCATAACGATCAAAAGCTTCGTTTTCGAAAGTGTGGCTATCGAACCCGCACGTTCCTTAGCACTGCGTGCCTGAACTCTGTTTGTTAGGGCTAGCGCTGAGCCTCAACCCCCTGAGTGAAGCTTTGATGCATACCGGGCAAACGCCTCCGGTACAACTCTTGTGAAGGCGATGAATGCTGGGAGCTTCAATTCGAAAGGCTGTAAACATACTGATGCGCCCGGAAGCTGGGTTCTGGCCTGGAAACGGATAGAATGCGTTGCGCACACCTTCCTGGCCCTCGCACCAATACAGCCGTGCCCGCTGTTGTGCAGCCCGAGTTTTTGCTCAACTGGAAACTCGCCTCGCAGGGCCGTGTAGAACATCCCATTCCGTCACAACGCAGCAGCTTTGGCCAAGGCAGTTTTTGCATGGCTCAGGCCTTGCTCCTTGTTGATTCTCCCGCCTCTTTTTTTGCTTGGTCTTAGTTCAGAGGTTCTCCTAGAACCGCATTGAGACACTGATCTAGGTCACCTAGAACAAAACAAAAACAAAAACAAAACAAACAAAAGAAGCGCAAAGGAACCTACCGTCAAGTTGCTACCCAAACCGAGATGAAGTCTCCGCTGCACATCGCATCACAATGCCCGAAGGCATGGTCACTGGTAGTTCTCTGAGCTTCGAGCTCTGTTGCTCCCTGGGTTTGACCTCCAAAGTGTTGGTGCTTCTTTCAACCCCCCTACCCATGGATACAAGCAAGTAAAGCCCGCGCGGTCTTTGTTGTGGGGTCCTCTGGAACTGACGATATTCTCTCACGTCAGGCGGGATTCAAGGAATTTTGAGGTTGCGGCTGGATGCCTAGGGTCAGAGGAGGAAGTGGCGTGGAATGTGATTCTGGAACGGAGACAGATCCGAGAAGGAAGGTGAGTAGCACTGGATGATGCATGGATTTGTAGGATACGAGCAAGGAGGCGGTTGAGCGTATCTGTGAGACTGGGCGTCAATCCTTTGTTTATACTTGCGCCCTACCTGATATTGAGATTCTCTATGAGTTGGCTTTCAATGCATAAAGACATTGAAGGCAGAATTTTGAGATGCTTTAGCAAGCTGTCAAGGGAAGTACTGTCTTCTCTCACTGAACAGCAACCAGATTCCTTGAAACGAGGAACATCTATAAGATTGCTAAAGAAGGACCGAGAAGCTCGAGGAGGAGCAACAACAGCCGGTGCTTGCGGCAAGGACGTTACAGTGCAGAGTTTCGAGGCTGCCGTTGCTGTCAGAACCTACCCTTTGTGTCTTGTTCAGCCGTCGAAAGAATCTGGGACATCCGCAACTAGCTGAAAGAAAAGCCACTCATGGACCTGTCAGATAGGGGGGCTGGAGCTGAGCAGCTATGATATCATCTCAATCTCAAATTCAATGAGGCTCGATCTGAAGTCAACTCAGGACTTGTCAACAGCGACTCGACGAGTCCTTACTCCTTTGCTTTCAAACGCCCAGCGAGCCCAGTCCGTCCGTCAATTGCGGCGAACACTTTTACTGAATACCCTCTATCACCTCATCTCCTCATTTCATTTCAATCGACCTGTCCACGCGACCCCCCTGTCGAAGCGTATCGCTCACCGCCACCGAGGCATGAACCGTCGTTATCACTTATGCCCTCATTTCCCATCAAAACAATAATAGTCCAAGTAAACGAAACGTAGACTCTGTAGCAACCGAGTGTTTAGTTGTTACTAGCCATCTAGTGTCGTCTTAACTGAACTAAACTAATCTAATCACCGTCCCTAAATTCAATCAGAGGCCTGGCCAGCCAGTCAGTCGCCTTTCTCTCCGCACCCTCTGGGCGTAGCGACCCCAACTCCTTTAGGGGGGCTGCTCCCCTAAACTAAAACCCCCGGTTAGTTCAGCCCAGCCAAAGCAGCGCGGCTTTGCATAAACTCATCAAATTTAAAGAATAACAACCGCCTCGCCCAATTAGCGCCCTTGATTTCCAACCTCGTCATATCAAATTTCAATCTCCGCAAATTACGACTCTCGCCTCTCTCCCGCCCAGGTACCAGTTGCAACCCCAAACCCGTACTAACACGGCCGCACTGACGCGCATGCCAGCCACATCCTTCTCTATTTACTGTACTTTGCAGTATCTTTGCACGAAGTATGTTCTCATCACACCCTCCTCGACCCCGGTGCCGCACTATTCCGAACCAATAATCTATTCAAGACACATCACATTCTCCAGTTTTGAGTCCCCGAAGGGGCAAATGGAAAGAGAGGTACAGAGTAGCTACATATTACAGGAAACGGGACCCGCTGCATTGCCGCTTCCGGGCTGCCTGAGGGCTACCAAGCTTTTGGCCGGCTGCAGGCTAGGCTCAAGTGGGCTTTTGGTTTTGCGGGATTGTCTTTTCTGATGAGGATACCATAGTACGTATATTGGGGGAGAATGGAGCTAGCTGGAGGAGGCGTTTTCAGGATACGATAGTAGAGTAGTTGTTGTAGGCTCTACTGAGTAGTCTACACTGTGTACGAGAACCTATAGGCTATGGGCAGGGAAAAAAAGGGGTAAAGGCTGTCTGTTGAGCGGCCGTGGATACGAACCTCTAACTGTCTGAGGAGAGATAGGAGCACAGAAGGCCAGCAAGTAGACAAAGGCAGTACATATTAGCAATGGGAGGACAAAACTTGTGCCGCGGACTTGGTTCATCGAGTTCAGTTCCACCAGTACCAAAGGCATGGATGCTTACCGGAGCTGAGGTTTTGTGGTTTCAGAGAGGTTTACGATCTGAGTTTTCCAGAGAGATCTGTGGACGAGAGAGGAACTGCTATGACGACGACAAGACCGTTCCATGTTCACGTTTCGAATAGGACCACGCTGTCGAGCGTTGGACAGGGGGGAAAACCTTGCGCATCTGGGAGCGGAGGCTGAAGAGCGTTTGACCGGCGGGAGTAGCCCTGTCCAGTCCTGCCCAGCCCAGCCCAGGAATTTGTTTTTACTATGCCAGCCCTAAAAAAGCAATAACATCACATTTTTCCTGGAGGGAAATCAGAATGTTGGCGATTATTATTACGTGGAAGAAGACCATAGTTAGAGCCTCCAAGACAACATGCAACAACAACAACAATGACAACATTAGGAATAATAGTACGGATCCGTAGAGATCTACTGGTGCTCGAGTAGTGGGGAGGAAAAGGGAAATGACAATGAAAATCGTCGCCCAAGTCAGATGCAGCGGTCGCTTCTCCCAATTTCCTTAGCGCCGTGTGCCCCTGACGCTAGAGCTCTTTTCGGATCTCCGGCCCAGGCACAGACCGCGCTCGTCCAGTCGCAGCCCCACCACCGGAATTTCTTGGTTTCCTTGGCTTCAGAACCAGGGAAGTACGAAGTACGGAGCAGTGGGAGCACCATCACTCTATCTGCCACGAGTACTCACTCACTTTGTTGATACCCCCCGTCTAGGCTAACTATTGGAGGGTCACGGTATCCCTCTGTCATTTGGGAGGAGAAGATGAAGGCAACTAACGAGAGAGGAGTCTCCCCCGGCGGCTGATGCGACTCGTCGCAGCGAATCGAACGGGCAGTCGAGTGACAGTGCGACAAAGAGCATGGTGAGGACTCACTATTATTCTGTACTCTGACTTACCTCTCTTACTCAGAACACCCGCACATACAAGCACAAGAGATCGTAAGCCTCGAAACAAAGGAAAAAAAAGGAACGGAATTACGAAAGGGTAAAAATTTAGGGCGGGCGCAGCGAAGCTCAACCACCACCAACGACATGTAGCCGCGGCCGCCGACAAGGTCTGCTTCCGTGAAGAATTACCAAAAAACGACAGCGACAATAATGACAACGGTGCAATTGCTTGGGATGACCCAGTCGCGAAGACCTACCTCACATTCGGCCCCAAAAAAGTCCTGTCGCAAATAATCCAACTCGCCCCCTCTCTCTCTAGTGTAGCCCAAAAAACCCACCCGGTTGGCAGGTGCAAAAAGAGAAAGTAAGCACGTCGTATCGTCCACTGTGCGTTGCATCGCTGAAACAGGGCCGCGCGCGCGAGAGCTTTCTGGTCCCCCTCCTCGGCTTTTGCCCCGTTGGGGATGATCTCTACCGACTTGTCCTAGTCTGAAAGAGAGAAACAAATTGGGGAAGAAAACATATCACCACAGAAATCGAAACACCGGGCCGATCGCCTGGGTTTACAAGTTTTTGACAAGTCTGACGGTTTGCGTTGGCATCCGTCTGGGCAGCGCGCAAGAGCAGCGGCGAGATATCGTCGGATTTGACTCAACTCGTACTCATTGTCCGATGGAGAATCAGTTCCTGCCGATTACAGAAGGCGAATCGCCCGTTTCGTTCGCTTGTTGATAGGTGATAATTGAACCACCAGGAGCAAGTACTTAATCGTACGTTGAATAAGAGTGTGCTGAACATTCTAGACTTTCTTTGCTGCAGCAGCCGCTGTCCAAGGAAAAGACTCAAGCCTGTGATTTTTTCCCCCAATATTATCGGAGGGAAGAGGGGGCGGGCCGCCGGCGCTACGCTGTTTCGTGCTGCTGGGCTGACGATTATGATTGATTGCGCGGCAACGAAAACGGAGTCTTGAAGATTAGCTGGCCACGTAGAAGGTTATTTTTCTTTTGGGCTCTTCCGTCTTTTTTTTTTCGGTGTTCGCATTATGAGCCGAATTTATCTGAGTTTGAGGTATGACGGCCACGGCGCCAACGAAGTTCGAGACCGCTCGTTCAATCGTGCTGGCATGTACGAATAGTTTCGGAACAGAGCGAGAAAAGTACGAGTACTTCGCGGTCTACGGGATGCACGGTAGTTAAAGTGTGTTCCTGCGTCCGTACTATAAGCTTGACGCTCGTACATCCTTTATATTATCTTGTCTACGGAATAAAAATTTAATATTTGCTGGTCCCCTATTTGCGAGGGAGTGATTCGGGCAGAAAATAAATGCTAAAAATTATCAAGGGGACCGAGTTGCTACCCACACCTGCACATAATATTCGTAGAGTAGACTCGCTAGTTACTGTATAGGACTTGCGCAAGAGATAGAGTAGATAGCCCACATGGGGTGCGACTTTGTATACGAGAGAGCGGGAAGGGTAGCCGTTGCGACCTTGTTCCGCATCTGTAACCCTAAGTCGTAGGCTACGTGTACGGCACCTCTGCATCCATCTCTTTCGGCTCGGTGGGAAAAATAAATTAGTAGGAACGGAAATAAACAGGTTACATACGGCTGTTCGTCTCGGAATACTGGGGGGTTGTAATTCTGCGACACGAACGACAGGCTGTTCAGCTTGGGGAATAGATGTAGGGGGTTGCTGATAAAAAAACGTTTCTCTTTGCAACGTTCGAGGTTGTAGAGGGACAATTAAACATTAAACTCGCTGTTACCATCAGCATCACTACTGTTGTCTCGTCGAGATCACGCAACTTCGATCTCTTCCTAACATAGAATACACGGTCAGATACTTTTTAACTGCCGGCCGAAGATCTACCTTCCAGCTCATAATGTGTCGAGTTTCAGAAATCGCCTACGTAGGCGAATAGGCTATATAGGGCGGGCTATATAGGGCGCCTGAATAGAATAATCGCTGCCATTTAATCATTTCCCGCCAGAACTGCTCCCTCCCGTCTCACCTTTGTGATACCTGGCGCCTCTCACCATTAACTGTTATCCAACGGCGAGTATTCAACAGTAATGGACCTGATTCCCTCGCTGTAGGTGCCTGCGTCTGCCCTCCCGTGGTTGGACATATGGTGCGGCAGCACCAAGTCTGTCTGTGCCGAAGCAACGAACGAATACGTGGAACTCCTGTCTCGTACAAATGTGAACTTACCTGCAGGCCACGCGCATATACTCACACTCGTCTGTCCGAACTGCAGCAGTTCACAGGTATACGCACAGGCTTGAGTTACCGGCAGCCCCCAGCCGGCCGGTGGGCTTGAATATCACCCATACCGTAGAGTTGTAGAACCGAAAAAAGATATGGGTAAACTACGACGTCGCTACTGTATACTACGCTCACCCGCTACCAGCCTACCACTCAACTGTTCTTTTACCCCGCTACTCTACGGCGAAACAGGAAAGAAAAAAATATATCATCGAAGATAGAATCAATGGTACACACGGAGTCTATCGGAAAGTCTCGTTATTGATAAGCATATGGGTATCTGGAAGCTGACGTTGGTATCATCGCTGCGGCAAGTCCATTATTGTAAGCGTAAGCCAGAGCCCGTCCAGACTCAGTGTCCCCAAAGCACAAAAAATAAGCCCGAAAAAAAAATCCATAATTACTGGGCTCAAAAGCGTAAGCCTTAAGGTCACCCGAGTTGTTGTCTAAGGTTTCCTCATTGTCTTCCTTTGGCTCCTTTGGTTTCCGTTCTGTTAAAAAGACAATGATGATTGTATTGACAATTGCTGCGGTTGAGTCCTTGGGAAGAAAGCCACATACGGTGTGCCTAAACGTACGGTATACGTGCGGTTCTAACTAGTATTGCCTCGTGTCTTGCTTGGGAGGCCACAAGGATACACCGTAAGCTGACGACGAAATCGGACGCGCAGTTGTTGGTTTCGTAGTTATTTTTGCGTAAGAACGTAACTGCTGCGGCTGTTGGATCTTACGTAGTAGTTAGGCCGTGGAGGCTGAGGGCAACTCAAGCTCAGGAACGGCGATGATGATGATCATCATGAGGCGAGTAGTTGGCAGTTAGCAGTTTGCAGCTAGTAGTCAAGTAGCCCCCGCGGGCCTAACTGAGACCTGCCGGGGGAGAAGAGCATGCGCTGGCTCCTTGGGGCGCCACTGACACAACCTGCGCCGGGGGGTGATGTGGCCGACGTTTGGTTGTGAATGCCCTGGCTAAGGGTCCAGTAATAAAGGCGTTCGGAAGCTGTTCCTGGGGAGGACGCGTGGTCCGTGGATAACGCCCAGGCACGACCATTATTATTGAATTGACTTTTCGGTATTTCCCTTTTCTTTCGCTGATTACTGGCTACGTCTATAGGCTACGTCTATACGTACATCATGTGTATTTCTTGATATGAGGTGGAGGTAGATGGTTTATGGTTCCTCCATGGGAAAGAACATGGCTCCACTGATAGAGGATTGTGTTTTCTGTTCCTTGGGGGGCCCGATAGGCTTGAGGCGCAAGGTGCCAAAGTTTTTTTTGTTTCTGGTTCCTGTGGGCTGGGCTGTTGAAGTCCCTCCTTCCTGACCCAACAGGGGGGCCCAATCTTTTGAAACCCGCCACTCAGCGACAAACATAGGAACAAAACGACCCTGTTTTCCTTTCATCAGTCTTCTTAGCGACTGTACGAATCTATTCTAGAGACAGAGAAAGAACAAGAAGCCTCTGACCTTCAAGACGGCGTCATAGGCTTCGGAGACGATGGAAATGACTTTGTGTCTTTGTTTACCCCCTTTTCTTGGGCTCACTATCCTTTGTAGCTATCTCACAGATTTGGGCACAATTTCTGATCACGGTAGTAATTTCTCTTCTCTAGCTTGCTTTGCGTGTGTTTCCTTTCGCCAAGCTAACAGGACCTATTGATTGATTGAGATAGCCCCCGGTGGTTCCTGGGGGAAGAAAGAGGGCGGGTACAGCCTAGTGTCGTGGTGCGAGCGAAGAGGAGAGAGAGCAACAAGCCGCCTACGTTCCATTCCTCCCCTTTTGCTATTACTGGTCTAGCTCGCTCTGCATCCCCGAAACGGAGAGACTACCGAGAAGTCTTGGGTTGTGGATAATCATAGTCGAGTACTGGCTCCAGCAGACTGAGCAGAGTGTCAAGAGGCGCTACGGGGTTCTTGGGTCTTGGAAGACTGTCTTGGAGTGCGGTCCTCATCGACCTGGTTTCGAGGGTTCTTCAAAGGAATAATGGCATAGCAGAAAGAACTGGTAGTAGCACTTTGTATGTTATTGAAAGTTCATTTTGTGGTTATTTCTGGAAGCTAGAGTGGCTTTGACCCTATGTTGGTTGAGGCCCTCCACGGGCTTGAATCCTAACTATCGATGAGTTTTGTTTCTGCTTTGATTGCCTCGGCTGTGCTTTTTTGTAGATGACACTCTTGGTTTGTACAAAGAGGCGGAGAAACAAAGCTGGGTTGCTTCAATGCAAGTTTGTACAAACTACCGTGGGGACGGAGGAGTGAATTGTTCCCTCGCCTGCATGCACGATGGTAAAGGTTCAACGTAGTGTCTATCTGGCCCGGATAATTCAACCGCTGCGGATTGAACAACCGTTTGAAGATTGACCGAATGCCAGTTGATCGATTGATCGATTGATTACTATCTGGTATAGGGCGTCTAAGCAGTGTGCGCTTGATCTTGCAGGACCCAAGTGAATCCACGAATGAATGATCCACGAATGTTTGTCACAAGATGTTTTCTCTGACACAGGGGGGTAATACAAACGTATCGGGGGCCACCAAGCAAACGCACGCTGCCGCTGCCGCTGCCAACGCTGAAGAACCTGCAGAGCGGCCTATTCCTGCCAGCCGCGGGGCACACGTAGTGAAGAAACACGGGGAAGAATAATCAGGATACCTGTGTTTCAGTAAGAGCAATATGATCACTCGTTCATTCCTGTGCCTGTTTCTGATGTACAAAGTATCTCCTCGTGTGCTCCGGAAGCGTGACTATCGATATCTGAGCCCAGTACTCGTACACAAGTGAGGGAGCGAGTGGACTGTGTGTGGGCGTTCCTGGGGCTGGGCTTTCTCTGGGCGCCGCGCTTCCATGGCCGCCCTCCCTTTCACCCCTTTGCACTTTGCACACTTCCCCCCCCCCCTCCCTCGCACCCTCACAGGCCCCCCAATCCCTAGAACCCCGGCTACCACCCACCCACCCTCCCCCCATAAGATTAAATCCAC
>JANIPN010644071.1:0-11494 GCA_027478595.1 Erythroxylum anguifugum
AAATCTATCAAGATTCTAAATACGTCATATCAAGAATTGTAGTGAAAGTCCCGAGGAAGACAAACCATCACATACTTCTATGTCGACATAATTCATCCAAATCCAAATGCATGTTCTGCGTACAAAAAACTGCACGCGAAGTAACCAAAATGGTGACAAAAGAGACTAGGCGACTCGTCACGATCACAAAAAACTGCAGTATAGTAACCAAAATGGTGACAAAGATTAGACGACTCGTCACGATAAGAAGGATTGTTTTGAAATCCGGATCGGATTGGCCGATTTGACTGGTGATTGGTCGACTGTTCGGTCCGGATGACTCTTAAAAACCTGTCCCTAATTGAACCAGTGAAAACCGATACGTTTCGACCGGTTCGACCACTAGTTCAATTAATTTTTTATTTTTTGTTTTTAAATATTTTTATATTATTTAGTATATTTTTCTATTTTTTAATATTACTAATATTATATATAATTATTGCTTAATTATGACGTCACACTGATTCGACCGGTGGTTGAATCGGTCGAACCGGTTAAACCGGTGACCAATAAGGCCTCCGGTTCGATATCCGATCCGGATTTCAAAACCTTGATCAAAAGTTAAAAGTCACGAAACTACAAACCCCACAAGACCAAGTTTTCTCTCTGAAGCATTTATTGTTATCGCACGAGCCGACCTGAAAAGAAATCCAAAGATCCATTAAAAATGAACGACACAAGGACAACAATTTGATAATACGCAATTTTACTTCTATTTGATAAACAACAACAACAACAATTTGATAATACGCAAATCGTATCGCAATTCGTATGTTCATAATAAATCTGTTTTTAGCGTAAAGTTTTGTAATTACGGTCACAAATAATTGTAATAATTACGAACGATATATATAAATGTAATTAGGGATAATAAAAATGTCATTTGATAGTAAACTAATCACCTGATTAGTTCCTAATTAGATGGAGAAAGACAAAGATTGTGTGTTTTGGACCTTTGTGGTTCAGCTAACTTGAAATTTAAGTGAAGGATCTGAATGGTTCTTTTCGGCTGGAAGCAGATAAATCCTGAAAGTAACACTTAACACTAACCTTTTTGCTTATAGATTCATGAATCATGAGTTCACATAATCATTATTGATGTATGTGCAGACCCCTCACTAAGTGAACTTTCAGTTTAGAGTATGATTGTTTGTGGTTTTCGTATTCCTGTGAACTGCATTAATTGCTCACTAAGAGTCTAGTGAACTTTCACCAAATCTTTATTGATGTATGTGTAGACCCCTAATCTACTAAGTAGACTTTCCGTTTACAATATGATTGTTTAAGGTTTTCGTATTCCTGTGAAATGTAGTACTCACTAAGATCTAGTGAATTGTGATTAAGGATCTAATCAGATTTTATCAGTGTCAGCATCTTTAAAGTTAGGTGATTCTTTTTTCTTTTTTTGAATAAAGGGACAAACTTGGCAAAAATTACAAATTGAGCCGAGGAAAACAAAACCCCGACATATCCTAGAGAAGGATGAAATGACATCTAAAAAGTGTAGTATCAAAATAAGTGATTCTTTTATCGACAAAGAAGTATATTTTTTATTATTGTGAGAAAGTGGATACAAAGTATTATACCACATTTTATACAATATTTAACAATATATTGATATATTTAAAATAATAAATTTAATTGCAATAAAATTTTATCATCACAAAGTACTAATATTCTATTTTTATAGAAATTTGAAGTTTTAAAACTCCATTTATATAAATCATTGGAATTCTAATTTGAGTTTAGACTCGCATTTTGAAGCAAAAATAGTTTGCTACGATATTAATAAAATACAACAACAACAACAATGATGATAACACCGTTTCAACATGAATCTCTTTAAGATGTTAGGTTTAGGGAGGTCCAGAAATAGGTAATCTTATTCCTAATTAACAGAGACGTTATTTTTTATAGACCCACAAAAAAACGATTGAAAGAAAATTATATACTTAAGCAAATAACTGCATAAATGAAAATCAAAATAAATATAAATATGAAAGTAAGTAAATAAATAAACATATAAAAAAAGAAAACAAATGAATAAATAAAACAAACAAGCTATTTTTAAAAAGTACAAAATAAAGAAATAAATATGATAACTAAAAAATAAAGTATTGCAAACAAAATTATTTAGGCTAACTAAAAAATACAAGTTTTGGAGGAAAATATTCAAAAAACTTATGAAAAGAGAAAAACCTACTTATATAAGATTCTTTATCCATATCTTAGTTTGTCAAAAAAATTTATTAAAGATCAGTCAAGTCCTCGATAATCTCTAATAGGATCGTATCATTCTTGATCACTTTCTTTTAATTCTTCTTGGGTCTTCATCTACTCCTCTTACAGTCCTTAAGTATAATCTTGATACATTTTCTCACTAAAGCATCAGGATGCCTTCTCGTAATATGTCTGAACTACCTAAATCTTATGTCTTACTCCCTCCTATTCAAAATAAGTGTCGTTTTAGAGAGATTCTAATTATTCAAAATAAGTGTCGTTCGTGACTTTTCATGCATGTTTATGATTTTACTTCCAAAATTACCCTTTAATTTCTCTCACATCTTAATTACACATATTATACATATTATATTTTCAAGACAATTAATAAGGGTATATCAAACATTTCATTAACTTTCTTAAACTATAATTATTTGCTATGTGATTATTTAATTCGTATCTCTACCAATGCTAGCACCCATTAAATGGATGAAGCTTTATCAAATTTTATAAAAGGTTTAACCCTAGCATTGGCAAGATCATATAGGTCTTCTTTGAGTATTACTAGGTCAGGACCAACTTACAACACAAGCTTTGTCGAGTCATTCATGAGTAAATTAAAATTAGATTTACATATTAACATGATTAAATCATCATTAAGATTAATAAAGACAGCTCACATAAATAAACCCTATTTTATAAATTAAATTAAATCAATTCATATAAAAATAACCTTTAGGATTTTCTCTATCTAAATATAAAAGAAGAATTTAGCTAAAAAATGTCCAAATCAAATTATAAAGATAGAGAAATCATAGTAGAAGTAAATATAAATAAACTCCCCAAAACCACTAACGGCTTGATCCATTAAGATGATGTATGAATCTTAATTCTCTAATAAAAGATAGCTTAAAACTGATTTTCCAAAGGTCGGAAGCCTTCCGATATTTTTTTTTGGTCTTAGACCAGAGTATTCTCTGGCAGACCCAGTGACTAATCCCTTCGCTGGTTTGTAGGCACCTCACAGGGTGGGACAGCTGGCCCAAGAATTTAAGGTTGCTCCATACCTAAAGTCAAGGATCGAACCCTTGACCTTTGGCTAAGGATGGATAAGTCCATGCCACTCAACCATACCCCTTGGGTTGAAGCCAGTGGCGGATACAGAGTGGTGCCCCCACTGCCCCAAAAAATTTTCCTAAAATTTTATGTAAAAAATTTTTTTTTTTGGTTTTTGCCCCCACAAAAATTTTTTTTAAAGCTTTGCCCTCACTGAAATTTTTGTTTGCCCCCACTGGAAAAACTTCCTGGATCCGCCCCTGGTTGAAGCCTTCCGATATTTAACCTAACTTTTAGAGAGAAAATGGTGTTTCTTTAATGTGTTTTTCTCTTAAATTTTAGAGTTTTTTTTTTCCCTAAGTATGTTTTACCTCGCATATATCATGGTCTACCCCACAGTCATAACCTAGATCCTTGAGTGTTTTTTTTTGGTGGTAATAAACACAACCTCTGGCACGACCATGTCTCTATGCCGTGGATCTCACTATTTCCTTAAAATGAATACATAGCCTCTGACACAAATGTGTCTTCAATTGTGGATCTAGTTATTTTCTTAATGACATGCACACAATCTCCTATATGATCGTAGCTCAAGTTGTGTCACTTTTTGCATTTGATCCTTCTAAGGTGTGGGTTAGTACATCGGTGTGAGCCGGACCCTACCGAATTTGAACCGGTGACCAAAGATTTTCTTTTCCCCAAGTATTATGAATTGGTTCGAGTTCTTGCTTAAAATCACCTTTAATTCTTGAATAAAATCATATCAACTTCTGATTTACATAATTATTTGAAAAGATATCAAAAACTAAATAATATAAAGTAGTATAAATAAAACAAAATAGTTAAGAAAATATGTGTATAATTGATACAACACTAAGAAGCACGGACACGATAAAATAGAGCTATGTCCGCGTGTCGGACACATGTTTGACACGGACACCAATAAAAAGTGTATATATATGTTTCATGTTTTTTTAGAGGGGCTTATAAAGTACAAAATATATATGAACTATTAAGATATTGAAAATCTTGAAACACATCAATCAATATATATCGTATTATAAATTCTGAATTTTTTCTTAATTCTAAATTTTATAATATATATGTTGTGTCTGTATATACCAAATTTTAAAAGTTGGTATGTCTCCGTGTTTGTATTCATATCCACGTCGTGTTGCGTGTCCTTTTCCGTATCCATACTTCGTAGATACAACATCAATGATTACAAATATCTATGTTGTTGGATATTATTTTTGCGAGTTAGTCTTAGTTAGTGTTGTTTTCGCACATAAAAAATTCCTTTATATTTGAGCCTTTGTTCACTCGCGTCACTGAAAATAAGTACGAAAACTTACGGGGGTGCTTTGGTTAATGAATTAAAGGAGGCCAATAGTGAGTAGTTAATTGTAAATCATCATTATAGGTGGAATCTCGATATTCCGTACAATACATCATAGGAATGAAACTCGTGAAACACAGGGGTGCTGACTGCTGACTACTGACTACCTCTCTCTTGTCTTGTAGTTGCAGAGGCATTAGTGGCTGATGGCCCACATGTTTTGTCTTTTAGTTTGGCCACTCGAGAGAGCAACGAAGTTGATTAGCTAAGCTGAAGCGGAGTGAATCGCAATTTGCAAATCAAGTTGATTTCTCGTCAGATATGCTGCAATCAGGTGAGGAATGTTGTGAATTTTTTATAGCTTCTTTCTTCTTGATTAGATGATTCTTTTACAACGAGTTCTCTGTTTTCAAACTTTCAGGATATGATACTGATAAGTTTTGGTTTCAAGAAACACAAAAGAGGTGGCTGAAGCCAGCAGAGGTGTTCTCAATTTTACAGAACCATGACAAATACCAGCTAACTCAAGAACCTCCGCATAAGCCAACTAGTCAGTTTTTCATGTTATTCTTCTTCCTCTGGTTGTGTAGATGTTCTTTACTGGTATAGGCTAATTTGTAGGCGGCTTATAGTTCTAACCGGATTGGTTGACAGGTGGGTCGGTGTTTCTTTTTGACAAGAGGGTTGTTCGGTTCTTTCGTAGGGATGGTCATAATTGGCGTAAAAAGAAGGATGGAAGAAACGTTGGGGAGGCACATGAACGACTTAAGGTTTATATCCCTATTCCATTGCATAAGTTTTCCTATTCATTATTGAAAAGTTTCGCTTTTCTCTTTAATTGTTTTGTAGCTTTGTTCACCATCGAAGCCCTCAGAAAGCAGGAATAGATTCTACTAGATGTTAGTATCATTCATAGGCATCAGGCAAAGGGGAATGAATGATGGGTGGTTTTAGCAATTTAATAAAACAAAATATGTATTTTTATGTCATTCATTTATGGCTGGTCCTGCTTTGGTTAATTTAGTGTTTCGTTCTAGGTTGGAAAGATTGAAGCTCTAAATTGTTATTATGCACGTGGAGAACAAAACCCAAGTTTTCAGAGAAGAAGCTACTGGATGCTTGACCCGTAAGTTGGCCGCCACTTGTTGGCTCCTTTCTTTTGACATTTTAAATTTGTGGATTACTATCTTCAAGAACTGCTGACGGAGGCTATCTGGAAGCAGATGTGTATTATTGAGATGGAAGTTATCTTTAAGAGGAATAAGAAATCTAGATCATTCTATCCTATTGAAAACTTCTCATATTTTACTTTCATTGACAGGGCATATGAGCACATTGTTCTTGTTCATTATAGAGAGATTACCGAGGTTAGTTCTCCAGAATGAATATAAAAGTCAGAGATCTTATACAATTTCATGTACTTTCGGAACTTGATGGTGATAGCATTATTTCAAACGTTATTATTTAGACAATTCACTTGCCATCTTTTTAGTTATATGTTGTGGAAGTTGGAACCATTTTGATTTTAAGTTTGCTGATCTATGTGAGGCTATTCTAAACAACAGAAACGTGTCTCATTTTTCTTACATTTTAGAGCTTTGGAAGCTTATGTTTTGAGTTTCAAGTTGATGTAAAAGGTCCTCTCTTTTTTTCGTATATAGGGAAAACGATCTCCAGGATCTGTTGCAGATTCATCACCTGAATCTTCGTCTGTTTTTATTCCAACTCCAAGCTCTAATACTATGCACAATCAGGAATCTACTTCTATGATGAGTCATAAATGTGAGTCGCACAAGAACTTTTGTAGCCCAGGGTATGCAGAAGTTAGTTTTGAAAGAGTTATCAAGGACGATGGGGTAGATACTACAGCAGAATTGGTTAGTTCTCCAAATAATGATGTTAGTCAATTTTTACAACAGTTGGAAGAACAGTTGAGTTTGGATGAGGACAGCATCAAGGATATTGATACACTGAACAATCAGCAAGGCACTATAGGTAATTCCAATTTTTCACTTTACAGCATGAACCTGGACATGTGGTATGCAACCAAATTTATCTGATGGAATTTCAATCAAACAGTCTTGCATTGATTCAAGATGGATTTTTTGATTTTTTTTCCTGTTTTGGGCAGAGTTTCAGATTTTCATTTATTCAGCTAGATTACTATCCTGATCCCTTTTTCGGGGAATTTATTCTACTAACCATGTTCCTTTTTTTCAGATTGTCACTACTTAATCAGTGACAGTGAACACTTAATTGTCATATACTTTTTTTATCTCTTCTTTTCTTTCCTTGACTAAGCTCAACCATGTGCCTGTCTTAAGCTAGTTGGGGTTGGCTAAATGGAGCTTTTCATTCTTTCACATTTTATTCTTTTCATTCTTTTTCATTTTTATACTTTTGATTGTGATTTGTCAAAAACTGTATGGAAAGAGCTAATAACAGCTATTATGTTACCTAGGGGATCACTGTGCCTATCAACAGTCTTATGATTACACTGTTGGAAGTGAAGATTCCTTGTCCTGGAACAAGATGTTGGAGTCATGCAACAGTTCATTCGTGATTGATTTCCAGGTGAAAACACTTGGATATAATGAATGTTATTGATATCTAAAATAATACCCAAATAACTTGGATTACATTCTAGAGTTATTTGCTTTTGAGCATTCCTTTTTGGATTGTTCATGTGCTTAGACTCTTTTCAAGAACTTGTATGTTTCTTTTCATGTAGAATTGATTTTAGATTTTCTTATAAGGTCCATTTCATGGCTCTGCAGCAGGAAAAACTCGATTCTATTTTGAGAAAGGAACCAATTGGATCCCAAGAACAAACTTGGCCAAATTCCAGCAGAAGCAATGTTGGAAACTGTATGTTTGTGCTGCTCTTGATGGCTATTGAGCTTATAATTTTATGACCTTTTTGACAACTCTCTATGTTACCAGCTTCTACTTCAGTACGTCAAGAAGTTGGAAACTTCAAACTGTATTCTTCGATTCCAGAAAGCCATGACATCTGTTCTGATTACAATTCAATGCTAAATGAACAAGGCCAACTGCCTACTGCAGTTGGCTCAAGTTTGATCGTTGCGAAACTACTGAAGTTCAGAATCCGTGCGATATCACCAGAATGGGGTTATGCTACCGAAGCTACAAAAGTATGCCTCTTCATAGACTTTGTGTTATTGAATTCTTTGCTACGTTATTACTCTTTTGGTTATGAGGTGTTATTGAAAGAATCTGCTTATTCATTGCCTTAGTGAACTATAGAAATAAGTCATTTCTCAATCTTTAGTTAACAAGTACTAGATTGGGTAAAGTTCTTATCCAACTTCCTAATAGTTCTCTGTCATTCATGGATTCCTGGATTTGATGATGATAAAGTTGCTATGAGATGAAGGTTGTAAGTGATTGTAAGTTGTTAAATCTGCACATTACTATAGTTCCATTGCATCACAAAATTATTGAGGACCACCACTGTATCCTTAATGTTGTTGATCTCAAGTCGCGTTTCCCTACTCCTTGTCTAGTAGCAGCTTGGTTTGACTATTCCCTTGTGGCTGGGCAAGGAGACACATTTAATATTCTAGTGACGAATCTTTACTTTTCTTTTTCCTGAGAAGAAATTTAAGTTAATTTATGAGGTTGAACTCTTTCTATGCAGGTCATCCTTGTTGGATCTTTTATTTGTGATCCATCAGAATCTGTATTAGCATGCATGTTTGGTGAAACTGAGGTTCCTCTTCAAATAATTCAGGAAGGTGTTCTCTGCTGCGAAGCTCCTCCTCACCTTCCTGGAAAAGTCAGTCTCTGCATTACATCTGGCAATAAGGAACCCTGCAGCGAGATCAAAGAGTTTGAGTATCGAGCTAAAGATACTGCTTGTTCTTGCTGTAATGAATCCCTGGTGGAAACTACTAAGAATCCAGAAGAACTATTGTTACTTGTCAGATTTGTGCAGATGCTTCTGCCTGATTCCTCTTTACAAAAAGGAGAAAGCATGGTAACGGGAATTCATTTTCTTAGAGAATTGAAAGCCAATGATGATTCATGGAGTCATGTCATAGAGACTCTTTTATTGGGCATTGGAACTTCATCAAGCACTATTGACTTTCTCTTGCAACAGCTTATAAAAGACAAGTTACATCAATGGCTTTCATGCAAGTCTAAGGAAAGAC
This sequence comes from Erythroxylum anguifugum, assembly GCA_027478595.1. Taxonomy (NCBI): domain Eukaryota; kingdom Viridiplantae; phylum Streptophyta; class Magnoliopsida; order Malpighiales; family Erythroxylaceae; genus Erythroxylum; species Erythroxylum anguifugum. Next base: position 8,830 of record JANIPN010644071.1, read on the forward strand.
ATGCTGATTCTGGATGTTCCTTGTCCAAGAATGAGCAAGGAATTATTCACATGGTTGCTGGGTTGGGTTATGAGTGGGCCTTGGGTCCAATTCTTAATAACGGTGTCAATGTAGATTTTCGTGACATTAATGGGTGGACTGCTCTTCATTGGGCAGCACGTTTTGGAAGGTAAACAAAAACTCTGTTCTACATACAAATCCTTGGATGTAGGGGATGCTAATCAATTGTTAGTTTTTATGCTTAAGTAGTTTCAATTCTCATGAAATCAAGATGCTTAACTTGCTAGTGAGGACAGTGAGTGGGATTGTAATGGGATTCTATCTACTGCTTCTCACTATTAACTGAAAGAAAAGAAAAGTTGTGGTTAGGGGTTGGGGTAGACCTTATCAAATGACTGCTGGATTCCTCTGATTTTTGAAATGACGTAGATTAGTGTGTACAACAGGGAAAATATGGTGGCAGCTCTATTAGCTTATGGCGCATCTGCTGGAGTTGTGACAGATCCTAATGCACAAGATCCTATTGGCAAAACTCCAGCTTTTATTGCTGCTACCGGTGGGCATAAAGGACTCGCAGGCTATCTTTCAGAGGTGGCACTAACTAGCCATCTGTCATCTCTCAGACTAGAAGAAAGTGAACTTTCTAAAGGCTTGGCGGAGGTCCAAGCTGAAGGAACTGTAAGTAGCATTTCAACTATGAACATAGGTTTCTTTGAAGATCAGGTCTCGATGAAGCACACTTTAGCTGCTGTCTGTAATGCAGCTCTGGCAGCTGCCAGAATACAGGCTGCTTTCCGAGCACATTCTTTCAAAAAGCGTCAACAGAGAGAAGCTAATTCCTCTGCTAGTACAGATGAGTATGGTTTCAATACTGGTGATCTTCAAGGTCTTTCTGCAGCATTCAAGATGGCATTTGGTACTCGAGATTGCAATTCAGCTGCTCTATCTATACAGAAGAAGTATCGAGGATGGAAAGGTCGAAAGAATTTTCTTGCATTTCGACAAAAAGTTGTGAAGATACAGGTATTACTTGTCTTCTCATTGGTTTTTCATCATTCTGTAATGAGGAGATACTCTTCATGTACGTGAAGAAGAAGAAAGACTAACACTTCAGCTCTATGAATGTTGACCGAGATCGCACAATCCAAATATCAACTTGCATAAGCAATGAACCATGCAACTTGCTAACATTGAACTTGAGGGGTGAAGTATTTAAGATCATACTCTTTTGTATGTTTTTCGCAGGCCCATGTGAGAGGCTATCAAGTTAGGAAGTACTACAGGGTAATTTGTTGGGCCGTTGGAATTCTTGAGAAGGCTATGCTTCGGTGGCGGCGGAAAGGAGTTGGTTTACGTGGTTTCCGGAATGACATAGAGTGCATTGATGATGGCAGTGATGATGAAGATATCCTCAAGGTATTCCGCAGACAGAAGGTGGATGGAGCCGTTGATGAGGCTGTGTCTCATGTTCTCAAGATGGTTGATTCACTTGAAGCACGCCAGCAATACCATCGAGTACTTGAACGATACGGGCAATCTAAGGTATGTAACTTGGAAATTTTTTTTGACTATGCAATTTGAGGAATGAAACTCTGATCCTACTGGTTGCTGTTTGGACCTTCCATCTCTTTTCATCTTTTGACACTGGACTTGATTGCTTTGGCTATTGGAAATAGTTCTAGTTTGAATGCATGTGAATTTTAGGACTTGCGCATTCCTTTTATTCATTATCTTGGTTTCCCGTATCATGCAACTGGATGTTTTATTATTTTGGTTTCCTGTATCATGCAACTGGATATAGTTGAGAATCTGATTGTCTAAGTGAGTTCTCCAATGAAGTAAAATTCGTGATAAAATGCGTTCACCAAATTTACATTCAAAATTTAGCCTTTCATGAATGAAACTCACTGTCTTGCTAACTGGTGAACTATCATGCCTTCACCAAATATGCAGTCAAAGTTAAACCTTTCACTAATGAGAATACAACTCACTAGCTTGCTAATAAGCGAACTATCATGTGTCAACTGTAATGCATGGTGAATACCATCCGTAACTTCGGTGTACTGTTGAGGATTTGATATTGGAACCTGAAATTTTGATGTACATGACCCATGATATTTGGACAACTATTGTAGGCTGAACTTGGTGACGTAAGCGAAGCAGCTACACTAACATCAGTAGCTGATGTCTCTGACATGGAAAATGGTGAGCTGTTTCAATTCCAGTAGGGACAAACCTACTGATGCTGACTTCTTTCTCCTAGATTTGTTCTTAGGTATGCTCGCCAAATAGATATATAGGCTTTCGTTTGTGGATGATTTCCTGATCAGGATTTCTTGGTTGCATCTTCTCATATTATCTGTAAATGCTTTTGGAATTGCTGTTTTATAAAGTTTTTGGATGTGGTTAATTTTGGAGATTTTGCTGCAGAAAGCCTCCCCTTTGCTTATGAGATGAGCAATTTCTTGGATACTAATACGGGATACCGTTTCTCGCGGGGAGCTTATTGTCTCTCGCTCTATAACTGCTTCAATTTACAATGCAACTTTTATCAAATAACTATACAATCGCTTTTACTACATCCCCTCTTGGTGATGCTGTCGCCTGCAACCAAATATAAAAGAAATCACTTCCGTTAAAACAAATTAATGTAGTAGCGGTAAGC
>JANIPN010644390.1:0-11492 GCA_027478595.1 Erythroxylum anguifugum
TATTGCCCAAAGTCAACGAGGAACGGTGTTAGTTGTGCTATTTACGCAGAGGCTAAAGTCTCGTTCCGAACACGATCTTCTCTCCAGACCCTTTGATACATTTGTTAGACTTTTGCTTCGACCTATCGATGTTCGGATAAATACATTTCCTTAGGACGGTCCAAGTGGGGACCCGAGCTCCTGGAACGTGCTCTACCTCAGGATCGATGCTCGTCGGAGTAAGCGCATTGCGGTTCTTCATGACCAGACCAGAGATCTGCATTGTCATTGTTGAATGAAGGAGAAAGTCCGATAATGAGCTTGGCATCGTGGATCCGACGCAGCCATTTCGTTACTCCACCGCAGGATCCGGGCGGGCGCTCCCTTCGGCTTTCTGTGCCGCACCAAGAAACTCCGAACCCAGTATTGCCCGTAGCCGCTCTTACCGAGGCCAAAAGCATTTGCATTACCCGACAAGAGATCCGGCATATTAGTTATGCAAATTATCCCGAGTGTACTTACAACTAGCCCGGCGGGATGACTTGGATGCAATTATGCACATTATGTTCCGGATACAGGTAGTTCCGGCTTCTGAATCAATTTCAATAGAATATGGCATCGTTGCTTCCAGCTCTCGTCTAGATAGTCCCATTGTGCAACTTGTTGCAACAGTACAACACCCGTGGAAAAGTCATAGTACCCAAGTACGGTCTCGATAAGCTAGAATAGAGACGTGTTAGATGAGTCTCATGCCTCGCAAAACATCGAAGTTCTCTGCGATAATAGATCCTACCTCTACACAACCTATAGTGGCACAAGGGCAAGAGATATTTTACGGAGCTTGTTGGGGCATCTGACCCAATGTCCTTGCTGGAGTATTCCAACGTCTTGAAGAACTCTGCTAGCACGTCTAAGTGCGAACACCATAGCGTGATGGCTATTGCTATTTACATTGATACACAATTGAACACACAATTATAGTGCCTATCATCCGGCACTATATTTCCAATACTACCAATTGTATTAACACAATCATATTGTATGCTTTTCGGGATGCTGATATCGGTATCGGCGGGTCGCGGAGCTGTCAGTAGTCGAGCTGGGTGGGGACACAGGCCCGACCCCTCCCCTACCCAAGCGATAGTACATATTCATCTATTACTTACAACCTCAAACACACGGCCTTCCGTGAGGGTCCAGAGAGGGAGCAGACTTGCCTGGAATAAATGGAAGGCGTCACCTAGCTCCGCCTAAGTCCGTCCCAGCCAGCCAGGCTAATTCTATCTGGAATCGCTTCGTACCCAAGTGCTGACGGAACCACTTTGCCCGGTGCCGGTTCCGCTAGGCACAGTGGACTCTACGTCAAGAAAAAGCGGTGTTGCCCGAAATATCTGCTTGGAAGTATATTTGGTTTTAGTTCTAATCAGTCCTGACATATTGACCTGTAACCTCCGTTATTAAACAGTCTTATCTCAAAAAGAATTCAACACTTGGAGGTAACCTATCATCCCTCCTGTGCAGCATGAATGCTAAGCCGATACGCCGGTATGAGTCGTTACCTGTAGTTTCTGCCCGCTTCGAGTTCACCAATTTCTCAAGGACCAGGTAATACTTAATGAAATCAGAAGACTTGAACAAAGGAGTGATGAAGAATTGCTCAGGCTGACAATCTTCAACATCGAAACATAACATATTTACTGCCGCGTTGTGCACCATCGGCCCGTCATATCTGCTATCTGGTTCCCACATCTTGAGGGGACCATGCCCTGGCCAATCTCCTCTTCTGAGATCCTTCCGGTGGGACTCCCAATCAACCATGAACCTTGGCTCCGGTACATTGAACATGTGCTGAACACAACGTTGTGGAAATGCCGGAGAAGGACCCGGTCGGTAAGCAGCGATTACTGGTCCATACATCAACAAGGATTGGGTCGAAAGACTTGGAAATTCTCGGATTTGAGAAACTGGCTCTAAGGGACAGCGTCGACCTGGACTCCTCATCTTCATGGAACTGACTTGCTTGATAGCCCCATCAAGCGAAGCCCAAGACCAAGATGGCAAGTCCATCGGGTTCCTATGGAGGAAAGCTCCCGCTCGCCGCCACAGCAAAGATCGCGCTGCCAATGGGTCGCCAGCATCGAAGAAGGTTCCGGCGCAGAATTTTAGTGAAGTCATTTCGTCGATTCTGTTTGCCATTCCCTGCAATGCCAAAATCTTGTCTGTCGCAAACGATAGAAATTCCACACTATAAAGCTCAACGAACTCGACCCAAAAATAGAGGAGCCACAGCTCTCTTGATATTTTCTTGGCCTCTCTACAAAGATTTGTTATCGTTGGGCCCTCTACTCCAGCAACTGTGCCTTTGTACAGTGAATTTCGCAATTGACTGAAACGTGTGAGAGGTGGCATCAATCCTGTTTCGCTTACTGTACTCTCGAGGCACTCCCAGTAAACTTGGTCATCGGTGAAGTGGATGGATCGCGGAGAAAGGAGTCGTTCCTGCATGACCCACGCACGAAGAGACTAATAGTAATTTCATGAGCGATGCAACTAGGAATAGAGTAATCAGACCTAGTGATAACTTACCAGAGGCCCGACATCAAAACCCGCTAGCTTATGTTTCCGCTCTTGTGATAGATAAACCTGATCGGTCCATTCCATACTAGAAGGTAAAGGTAAAACCGGGTGGTCTTGAGTGTTTTGTGCAAAGCAGCCAATATTTCCATTGATGGCAGCTGTAGCTGCAATTGTGCAGTAAGCCTTCTCATAGATGTCTCCCATACGCATGGCTTCGCGGCTCCAGTCGCGCTGATCATCTTGAATGATACAAAGAGAGTCAACCCAAAGGTATCGAAGACCCAGCCATTGCACAACCTTAATGGCATCTCGGACCGTCTTTGAAAGGGAATTGATACCTATCCCTCCCTGAAAAGTCTCAAAGTTATCTTTAGTAGTCATATCAAGTTGCGTATTGCCCCAACAATGGCTTAGAGCCACATACCGACCCTTTGAGCCGTTGGAAACAAAAAGAGAAGGTGATTCGCCGTTGCTAACATCCAGTACTCTCGTTGGCAGGCTTGGTATTGCGGAGTCTCGTGATCGCTGGCACTTAGCGTGATTAGCATCACATTCCTTAGTCCATCGCCTGATCGTCGCCCTGATAGCCTCGGATCCGGGCTCACTGACCCGCCGGCCTGGGACAATACTACCAATATGCGTCTCTAATAGTTCGGTTAACGGCCAACTCGCTCCGATTGCTTGTTGTGGACCTTACCAGGCTCTGACTCTAGACTTAGTCGACATAGAGGTGCTCTATACAAATCCCACGCTTTCGGGTTTTCTATAGCCTCCTCGACATATACGACATTTGGCTCTGAAACTTTGAAGCATAATTTAATGTCTACGCGCTCAGGGGCTAGAAAGGGCGGTGTTATACTTGCTCGGAGCAAGCGGCAGAGTGGACATTTTCCAGCAAAGTCTCTCGCAAAACTGAGCGGAATTGTGGAGGAAGTGGCAAGTCTCTCTCCTGGTTGCCCTGTAGTGATTAGAATTTGCTCGATCAACTGTGTTGTGGCCTGGAGGCAAGGGCGACACCAAGCGTGGCGTCCGTCTCGGGCTTGAAGGTCCATTGGCGTAACTGTTGTGCGGTTAGCGTTCGCTAAACAAAATTTGAGAGTAAAGAAACCGCTGTATCGCGCGAGAAGTCCCAATGAGTAAAGATACGGCTGACAAGAGAAGGAGAATCTAGAGACAGGCTTGTGGACTATCGGTAGGGTGCGTAACTTAGCTGCGGAAGCACACCAAGATCGGGCGGCAAGAAGGCGGGGTAAGAGTTATGCCTAATAGTAAAAGCACAAACTGCCTTACTGCTCTTAATAGTGTAGCATCGATATTATGATGCGTCTAGACCCAAATTACTAATTGCGATGCAAGCTACTGCCAGCCGGTCAAAGGCATTCTTAGTCCACCAGTTCGGCAAGTAGATATAGATCGCGAGCCTCTATCCTCAACCGGATGAAGCTGTCATCTGGAAACTTAAGTCTTACCGCGTTCGAACTTGAATATCAAGGCACAGCCGCTACTGCCGGACATCACTCTTAGCCCTAGCTAAGGCGAACAAATTCAACCCCTGACTCTTCTGGCAACCATAAGAGTCCACAGTAGGATAAAGGTCAACCAGCCCGACCGCAGTTTAACCGTTAACGGCAATTGTTAGGATGGGAAATTTTTTTAGCCGACCAATATGAATATTTCCTGCGGTCAGCCTGATTTCCCTGTACTGTACAAGAGAAACTAAGATTCGAGCGTGATGATCGCAAGAAAGTTCTATATATAGAAGATTAGCGCGACAGACAGTGCAGTAGAAGAGATAACGACTCTTACTAGCAAACCATGAATTGCGCTATCTGACCATTAGAAAGTACCTTATCATAGAGTAGGTTTATACACCACCGATAACTTTCATATAAGGCTCACAATCTGGAATTAGGTGCCGTAATTGTAATTACCATCGGAGAGATGGCTATTGCTATTTACATTGATACACAATTGAACACACAATTGAACACACAATTATAGTGCCTATCATCCGGCACTATATTCCCAATACTACCAATTGTATTAACATGTGTATGTAAGTAAGTATGTAGAAGCCTAAGTCTACTAGCTAGTGGGGTGGATGCGGGTAAGTAGTGCCGGTAGCTGCCGCGGCAGCTGTTCCCCCCAGTCTCATATCAACGAAACCTGAATGACGACTGTGCACCGCTCATCCAATGCGTACGGCCGTCATCTTGGGGTTGTATTGGTAATTTTGAGGACGTCCGTGTGCGTTCGAGAGTCGAGGCGTGGTAGGACCCTCGTGGAAGTGATCATGTGAGTCCATCATGATATGCACGAGCGGTCTCATCATCACCGCCGAGCGGAATGCACGATATGGCTGTTTCAAGAGAGGTCGCCGATCGACTCGCCCGGCTGGTACACACGACTGCACGCCGTGGCAACCTGTATGGACGGACGGCCTGTCCTGTGCATGCTTCGGCCGATTCCTGGTGAAGCGTCGGATGGTAACCCCCCCTTTCGATCGTCCCGAACGGTTGTTCATCACATTGTCGTGGCTGGATCGATCTGGAATCCTCCACCTCAGTGGACGGTGATATCCACCACGGCAGCAAACGCGCTTCGATCGCTATCCCCGGGCAAGAGACGATCCGGAGGGCGGACCATCCTTCCCGATGGCCGCTCGTCACAGTTACACCCAACCGTTCATACATGTACGTTTGTCACCGGACTCGATGCTACAGGCTCGGAAGAGTAATTTTAATAGAGTGTACCCTACATGCTGGTAAGGCTGCATGGGCCGTACGAGGGAGATGGTACCGCTTGCGCGATGATTACGTTTATGTCAAGCATAGCGAGAAGATGGAAACCAGGAGCGTGAGCATCCGGGAACGGCATGGGGGTGAGTCGAGCTCGACGCGGGTCATGCACGACCGAGCTTCGGTGGACGCGGATACATTCTATTCAATAAAAAAAAGCGATGAACATTCGTCTAAGTCATGATGCTCTCTCTCTCGATGCGACTCGACGACTCCTACGCCGGACCGTCGTTTCCAAACGGCGGGTACGGCGGCGCGGTGACGCGGTCGCACGAGAACTGCACGAGGTAGGGGCTGGGCGGGGCGGTGGTGTCGGAGCTGATGATCACCGTCCCGTCGGGCGCCGTAACCGTAAAATCGAAGGTGCCCGTGCCCTGGCCGTTGCCGAAGAGCAGGCGGATGGCCGTGTAGGTGCCCTGGACGAGCTCGGCCTGGAACGAGAGGGTGTCGCCGCCGTTGTTGAAGTACTGCGTGAGGCTCGCGTCGTCGCGGCCGTAGTTGCGGTACGCGGTGCCGGCGCCCACCCACAGCAGGAGGATGTCGTCCACCGCGGGCGCGGTGAAGGTGTAGGTGCCCGACTGGACGGCGTACAGGTAGCCGCGGTGGTTAATAGTAATATTGCTGGCCGGGAAGGCGGCGCCGCCATAGACCGGGGCGGGCGGCGCCTGGTTGGCCTGCTGGTACCCGAGATACGTCGTGGTGCCCTGGTACGCCACCTCCGCGGTCTGGAAGTACTCCGGGAAGAAGCTGGAGTACGTCTCGTCGGAGTTGTAGAAGGGGTTGTTGTGGACGGCGTACGCGAAGCCCCGGTTGTTGCAGGTGGCGATCGGGGGGTCGGCCGTGGTGGTGCTCGATGTGGTGGTCGTGCTCGAGGTGCTCGTGCTCGTGCTCGTGCTCGTGCTGCTGGTCGACGTACTGGTGCTGGTGGTCGACGTGCTCGTGCTCGTCGTGGACGTGCCCCCACCGGGAGTGACCGTGATCGTGCTCGTACTCTTGGTCGTCGTCGAGGTCTTGGTTGTCGTCGACGACGTCTTGGGACAGGGGATCGAGGTCTTGGTCGCCGTGCGCATGAAGCACGAGCATGCCGAGGACACGCACTGGGTCTTCAGGCCACACTGGCTCAGGTGTGGGTTGACGGCCTTGGTGGCGGTCTGCCGGCTGGCCGTCCAGGTCTTGCAGAAGGTGCTGAACTCATAGGCATACGCGGGATTCTGGATGTTCTTGAGGCAGGCATCTGTACGTGGTCAATCTCGCAACCTCCACATACTCTGTAGCGACCACATACCTGGCGTGCACGTCGGCGCCGTCCGATCGACGAGATCCAGCGGGCTGGCGAGACCGTACCGCGCGAGCAGCAGCACGGCGGCTGCGAATCCGAACGGGCTCTTCATGGCGGTATCAATGGCGCGTGACCGAGACGGGCGTGTGTCGACGAAGGTGGAATTCCTCGCCGTGGGGAATCGGAAGATGGGAGCGGTGCGTGTCCAGGAACCGAGACATCATGACGGGCTGGTGCGGATTACTTATCGACGCGTCCATTCGCCCTTCTCACGGCGTCTCGACGGGAGCTCTGGAGCTCGGATGGAAGGCCTCGAACGGCTCGAACGAGGCCTTCATCTCCGACCGCCACGGCTAACCCCCTTTGGGACCATTTAGGCGTCCAGCCTTTCCGGTGCGGCTCAGATCCCAAACCGTCCTAGTGGCTGCCATCGGGGCGCGGGCCGGCGTCTCTGGACCAGCAGCAGCAGCCACGAGGCGCCGCTAAGCCTTTCTTTCTTTCTTTTTCCTCTTCGCACACGGTTCCGCTTGCCTGGGAACACTAGAGCGCGAGGTCGGACCCTCAGATCCCATGGTGCGGCAAAATGTGTCTACACTCTAAACCGTTTTTGTCAGTCCTCTGCCGAATAGCGGTTTAGAAACATAATCACTCCCGAGTAGGGCGCCCAATTATGTAGATTATCTGTTCGGAAGATTTAAATACCGATCCGTAGACACATTTTGCCGCACCAAGGGATAGCCCAGAGTCCAGACCACCCTTCTCTCCACGCCTCACCATCCTTTCAATCTCTCTCTCTCTCAGCTCGCCCCCGATGCGCCACATAAGAGCGAGACCGTGTGGACGCAGGTACTGGGGGGCCCCCTGAAGTTTCGTTAGGAAATCCGTCACTAGCGTCAAATTCTCAAAAAGATATTCTCAAAAATCGCATACAAAAAATAGGTTAATATTGGTACCATTCGATTCGTAGAGAGAAGCCGATTCTAGCTCTTATGTCCAATTTTGGGGAGAACTTTATGGGTGTTTGTGGTTGAGAAACAAGAAAAACAAAAACGGCGCTAGTATTATACCCTCCTAACATTACTTTTGGGATTGACCACAGTATAAACTACGCGATGACCATAAGAAGCCTCATCACGTGCGACCCAAGACTATTAAACTATTAAAGCAAGCACGCAATACGCTCCGACAGACAGAAAAGAATTGCCGCAATAGGGGTCTTGAGCCACCGCGGAGAAATATTGATATCAATATCAATTAGGATGGATTGCCGGAAATTTAATACTGATTATCAAAAATTGATAATCGCTATCAAGCTATGGAAAGAGGACCCACTATGCATAGCACAATGCGCAAATACCTGAACTGCAGGAAATCGAATTTATACTAAATAATGAGCCAAGCGCACACCCAAGTACAGGCTGTGTGCAGAACGGCGGGATGGCTTTGTGCATCCGAAAGCTGTAAATATGATCTTGTATCTACACAAGGCAACATGGTGCTTCGAGCTTGGCATTCACGGTGTTACTGTCGATCTTTGATCTCTCTCATTTCTTTTCATCCGCCGAACCCCATGGCAATTGATGTTCAGTTCTGTACAAAACTTTCGATGATCTTTTCTGCGTGGTTCACGGCCACGCTCATGTGGGTTTCCCCTTCCAGAAAGATCGTTTTGGCTTCCGGCATGAGCTTCGCGGCCTTCTCCGCCATCTGGAAAGGCACGTTGATGTCGTCTTTGCCGTGCCATATCGTCACTCCGGCACCACTCAATTCGGAGAGATCAAATCCCCAATCGTTGACGAGCGCCATTTCCAAGGCATTCCCCATATCCGACTGCCGAAACGACTCGCGCGCCGAGTCCACCACCAGGCTATGGATCTCCTCTTTGGCTAATATCTCTCGCTCTAGCTGCTGTCGGACCGCAAAGACTTTGTCTAATTGGCGCTCCAAGACCGCCGGGTCGGGATGACGGGCCGCCGATCCGATCCACTTGTCGAACAGAAACTTCGTCATGCGGAGGGGCAGCCATCCACTCATCCAAAGCATCGCTCGGAGTGAAGGCATCATGCCCTTCGTCCCGAGCGATGTGGGATAGATGGCGCAAATCGCGGCGGTTCCCAGCAGTCGGCCGGTGCCGTCGGCTTGCACCGGTGGGATCTCTCTCGCGCACGCCATCGCGTAGGGCCCACCACCCGAGGCTCCGATGGTGTAGAACTGGTCGATCTGCAAGTGGTCTGCAACGGCAAGAACATCGGCCGGCCAATCGAGCACGCGTCGCGATGCATCGTACGTCGACCCACCCATTCCCGGACGCTCGATGGCCACGAGGCGGACGTGGTGTTTGCGCAGGATCGGTTCGGGAAAGAATCGACCCTCCACACGGGAACCGGGCAGGCCGTGGAAGTAGAGCACGATGGTGGGCGGGTTGCTGCTCGCGAGATCCAACGATCCACCATAGACCAGCCACGCCAGTGTGCGACCGGACGGCAACGTCAACGAGTCCATGGGGATCGGGGAAGTCGTCGCCATGATGTTCGCATCGATGGTATGACTGGGATGAATCGGCGGTGATGCGGCCAGGTTCATATTTCTATTGTCTGAGGGACGGCACGGGAGTCACATGAGTGTTTACCTTGCAGGGCCCGGTTACATGAGCGATTCCGAGGTGCATGGACTACTAACCCAATATGGACGACGGAAAATAGACGAGGAAAGAAGTCAATATGCCATCTCGATAGTGTTCTCCTGAATAGTATAAATTCTTAGTCAATTGTGCAATTATAGGCATAGTTGCCTCTCCCACCATTTAGGGTTAAAAGAAAGGGCGCACCAAGGATCGAGCTGTCAGGGTATCCGCCGGTTTGTCAACCGTGGTTCAGGGTGCTCAACTTCATTACCGATTCGGTACCGGGGTGGCTTTTGGTTAGGGTTACCGACATATGGTGGTACATATCAAGGAGAGGGTCCAGCGTGTGCGACGATCACACGTGCGACAAGCATGCCGAGAAGATGACGCTGGAAAGTGGGCATTTGGGCCGTGGCCGATGCAGTTGGTCTCGAAGATGACAGGGTACGGAGCTTGTGCCTGCTCAGAGAACGATGGCGGTCAGATGTATATAAAGATCCATGAAGACGGAGGAAGGTAACCCTGGAGGCACAGGGAAGCCGTCGTACATCTGAGCTCGAGAGTCGTCTGTTTCTGGCAATATATATCATCTTGAAGACGGATCCCCGCTCCCAGTCAGCCGAGCCGCAAAATTGCTTCAAAGGTAAAGCCTGGAGTAGGGAGAGAAAAAGGTTCGTATGCGATCCATCAACGAGATGCGGCGTTCCTGGTCATGCTTCCGTGTGTCACATCGAGTCTGCGCGCGCTCCCCAAAGGACCCGCCCGCATGCACGTCCACTGCCATCTCCACGACTCCACCTGTTGAGCTTTACCAACTGGACCAAAAAGGGAATCCTAATTAGCCACAGCTAATAGAGCTTACATAGTTCAACACCACCACTCGTGGTGTATCGCGCCATACCAGGTGCTCGGTCCACAAGGAAGGAAACCGCGTCGGCATCGCCCGGACTCAACGTCGTTCGGTCTCGCCCGGTGGCACGTGGGCGCGCGCGAAACGTGCGTTCCCCCCGCCACAGTCGGGATGAGCCCCGACGGAGAGCTTTTGCAAAGAGAGAGAGAGTGTGTGTGTGGAGGGCACGAGTGCGTGTCGTACGCTAATATCCTCGGCACCGCCATGCCCGTTGACGCTCTCCACCAAGACGGCCACACCCTCCCCCACACACCCGCATCGGTTGACATCCTGTACTACATATGCGCGGGGTCAACGCACCGATAGTGTATGTGGGGAGCGGGCTTCTCCCGCGTCGTCGAGTGGTCCAAGCCGAGGATCCCCCCGCAACGACAACCGTTACGGGTCCACCGCGACGACGCACGTGCAATATACAGGCCTTGGAAATGCCATGCCGCCCTGCATCCGAGTGTCTAACGTCACTCACAAGCGGATATAAAGTATTTGAAGATATGTTACCATGAGGTTTGATCTATGAGACGCATCGGTCGTATCTTGAGAGGCAATGCAAGCTCCCGCTGCCGCTCGTGACCGACACGATGGGATGGAACACGATCACCTCTCCATCCGTGTCGCCGTGCCGAGGTCGGAGGACGAACCAGCCATGTCTGGGTACGGTTCGCCCTGCATGTACCGCGCGCACCACGTGCCGTTCCGTGCCGTGGAGATGGATGCGTCGCGACATCCACGATGGCGGGGTTGCGAGACCGGAGCCGCTGTGCGAAACACGACGATGGCCGGCAGGCACGCACCCTCGCAACATGCAGGTTCGCCCTGCGACGCGCAGTATATATATCAGAAGCGCCGACGATGCCATCCGACCACAGCCTCTCTATCTCGCTTAGAAGAGAAGATCCCGTCACACTCACACACACACCGGACGACTCCTACGGACGTAATACACCCTCTCCAGACACTATGCAGATGCTGCTGCTCGTGCTCGTTGCCACGGTCGGTACCTTGACGATCGGGGTCGCAGCAGAACCGATTGCCAGTCGTATTACTCCGAGCCCGGATCCCAATGATACTCCGGGCCCATTGCCCAGTCGGCCTCCGTGCAAGACGTTCTTTCAATGTCAGTTGCTTCCCCCCTTCCCTCCCTCCGGTCATACTATGTCCATTCTGTGTGGAGACGAGCACGACATGTAGTCACCACCATCGAGCGTGAATCGCGGGCTGACGGGTGTGTTTCTTCTGCTTCTAGCGTGCATCGTACCCACCACGTCCCTCGGGCCGTGCCCGACCGGCAACCTGGCCGGCCTCCTCTGCCAGGCGAATCGGTGCTGT
>JANIPN010645350.1:0-11484 GCA_027478595.1 Erythroxylum anguifugum
TTAAGTTGTTTTATGCTAGAATTGGTGAATTTGGAAGTGCTTAAGAGTGTATGGAAGGTTAGAATGGGTTTAGGACCTTTTGGAGGACTTTTAGAAGTGAAAATTTTAGCTGAACCGTAAGTTACACGGTCTGCCCGTGTGAATTTACACGGCCCGTGTAAATTGGGGCGCAGGGTCACTTTTTCTCCCGAATGTCACACTGCCTGACCGTGTGATTTCAAACGGTCCGTGTATTTTGACCCCCTTAATGACCGAATTGGGATTTCGGGTATTCATGACAGTTGTAGCCCTAGATGTCTTCTTTCCAACTGTCCAAGAATGAAGTCAATCCAACATCTAGAACGAAAGTTATGGCATTGTACCAAAGTATGTTCAATTGGAGGACAGTTATGAACATGGTTGGTTCTTTTGACTATAACTCCGTAGATAGACCTCCAAATGACTTGATTCTTGTGGCAATAGTTTCCTAACACATTTTCATACATCTCCACAAAAATTGGTATTAATTGGAGTTGAATTGAAAGATATTGATCAAAAGAACGTTTGGCGGTCTGTTGGAACAGTGTCAATGAGAGTAGTTATGGATCATACTTCAATGTTTTGCTTATATCTCGACCTATAGGATTCCAAATGGGATGATTCTGGTTTCGGAGTAAAGTTAAGCTATACGGCTACAAATCAAATAAAGAAGTGAAATTTTGATTCAATCCCGAAGATATTCAAATTTTTTATGGAAGACGGGTATAGTACTTAAGGATGGTCCGAAAGTGTGTGAGGTATATCTCCCACAATACTGAGCCAAATTAAGCGATTTTGGTGGCAATGGATCATAAAACATAGGGGAACATGTTCTAGAAGAAAGTATGACCCAATTACATTAGTTTCACTTTCTGATTGAATGTTAATCGTAAACCCGAAAGTGTAATACGAAAAATCCCGACAGTGAGTTTCGATATGGGAATAGTTTTATAACGCAATTTGTGAAATGAAACCCGAGATTTGTCATGAACATGCATTGTACTTATTCTATATTTGTGCATAAATGGGAATTTCTCTGTAAAGTGATTAATGTGTGTATAATGTGCATATTGCATAAATTGGCTGTGCAGGATAAATGTCCGCATTCAGGCATTCCCAGAAATTGGAAACCAATGCAAATCTGGAGCGTACTATGAGTAGACCTAGATGGTCTCATTTATTGGTTATTTGCTTTTGTTATAAATTGAATAAGTATTGATTGGTTTTGTTGATGATTATTGAATATGGGTTCCGGACAGGAGGTACGATGATTGTATACTGGAAATTGCATTATTGAAGTGTTCCATGAATGTGAATGGGATGACCTAAGTGTATATATTGAGATTGTTAAATTGTCTTGCATGCATAATTACATATAAATGAAAATGTGACTTCTTAATTAGATGTCGAATGCTGGACTACGGTCCGATGATAGTAATTATGATTGAATGAGCGCATGCAAATATGCACAAGGCATTCCATTGCATGAATACATGAAATATAATGGGAGTTGTGACCAGAGTAGTCAATGATTAGAGCTTAAAGCTCAACGAGTGAAAAGAGCTTCGTGCTCAGATACTGATTCAGAGCCTCAGGCTCAACGACAATGAGCCCTTTATGGGACAGTTTGCAATGAGCCCTATATGGGACAGTTTCAATGAACCCGATATCCAATGGGTACGGGACAGTTTAGACACTCGGTTACAACAAAGAAATAAATGAAAATTTGATCTCATGTACATATGCATACATGATATGATTGATGTAAGTGTATTGAATGGGAATGATTGATTTGAGTGTATTGAATGGGAATGATCGATTTGATTGTATTGACTATGAAACTGTATTGCATGTGAATGTGAAGTGTAATAGGGAATGTGAAATGTGGCATAATGGGAATGAAATTTTGTGTTAAGTGACAGTGAATGTGAACTAAGTGACTGGTGAACCATCGATGATGGTCACTCACTGAGTTTGCAAAACTCACCCAAAATTTGCATATATTTTTCAGGATTCAGAAGAATACCCCGTTATGCAACGGGAGTAGACTTACTGCTCACAAAGGACCGTTAGAGGTTGGGATCAGTTCATGTCTACATTAGGTTTTTGTATAAAGTGTATTCCGCGATCTTTGTACAGTGTATATTGAATGTCTCAGTTTGTAATGAGTGATGCAATACGGGAATCTGAGTAAATGAGATTGATTAAGTGTAAATATTGCTATATATATCAAATTGTACCAATTGGAAATGTTGATAAATGTTTTGAGTATTGCATTGGGTCCAAATGGCCCAAAATGAAATGGTTTATAACAAAAAGGGTTATGAATAAAATTGGGCCCTAACTTATCATTGAAACTGTATTGGTTGTAAAATCTTGAAATGTGTTATCGACTTTTAACTTTATTTGGCCCAAACTAAAAATGGACTTTTGTCTATGTTAGCGTTTAAAAAAAAATTATACCGGTTTATGAGTGAGTAACTGTTTTAGCATGCTACTTTCGCGGGCACGGACCCGGATATCACTGTCGATGTTGGATTCGGGTCTTGCGGAAGTGAGGTGCTACACTTTTTCTTAAAAAGACCCCACCACTCAATAATTAATGCACAATTGCCTAAAAACTTAAGAATATGAGCTCAAAATTCAGTAAATAGGTGCATATGTTTGATTTTTAAGAAAGCACACAAAAAGAAGCAGTTTTTGAAGATATTGGATTGAGAAATCAAAACTAGATGGGAAAGAAAGGGCCTTGTTTTCATTGTGGAACTCAAAGTATGTTCACTTCATATACTATGATTTGTATTAGATTTCTGTTTTTTTTTTTAATAAATGGAACCTTTCATTTATATGAATTTTCACTTTTCTCCTATTTTTGTTTTATTTACAAAATAAGGCATTAATTAAGTTCAAGATTTTTCTATATTTTTATTATTAATTAATAATAATGTAACAATTCTGTTTATAGAAGAACGCACAACACGTGAGTCTATAAAAAAAGTCTCTCTATTATATAGGGATAAAATTACCTATTAATAGACTCCCCTAAATCTCGTATTTAACGAAATTCTCACTAAGTATTGTTGTCGTTGTTGTTTTGTAAAATAATATTTTTTATGAATATTATATTATTATTATTTATTTATTATGAAAATAATATCTAGTGAATTAAATTCCCAAATAATAAAAACTTTTTAAATATAAATCGTCATAATTAAAATTTGTATGTTCTTGGATGAAAAAGGCACTCCACTTTGGAGGAATGGACCACCTGAAAAACCAGTATTGTGTCATGCATGTGGATCAAGACACAGACTTAGTAAAACCGTAAAAGCCTAGAGGACTACGTGCCCAAGACAAAGCATAATAATAAGAACATCTTAAAAAAACGCAGTGTCGTATCTTCTTCTTCTTCTTCTTATTCCGCCATCACTAATCGCATTAGCTACGTAAACATTTACCTTTATGATGATTCTCCAAGTTATAACTCCAGTTAAGACTCCCCAATCTTACTCTTACTACAGGATAATCATGAAGATGAAGGTTAGATATTCATCTATAAGTGGTATTTTTATTTTTATAAAAAAATATTTTTTTATAACAATAAATTTTTTAAATAAAAACTAAAAAATCAAAATCAAAAGAGGAAAAACTATAAATTTCTTTTTTTGAAAAATTATTATGACAACCAAATAGCATTAATGGGAGTATTTAACAATTTCAACTACGATGATAAATCTTGAAATAATTAGTAAAATTGTTCTTTTGTAATTATAAGATTGTAAGTTCAATTATAGAAAACAATATTTTTGTAAAAATATAAAAAAAATTGCGTATATTGTGATCCTTTCTAGAGTCTCGTAAAATGGTATGTCACAAAAACAATTTCAACCATATTTGATAATTAATAATACAGAGGTCCTCATATCTTACGTATCAACAAAACTTATATTGATACGTTTTTGTTACTTGTTAGCATTATTGTTATTGTTTACATGTATGATTTAATAAGAAGTAAAATGAAACTAAAAGTAATTATTAATAAAAGTTATTAATATTTTAATTTAATGCTACATTTAATTAATTAAAATAAAATATTTTTATTTACTTTTGCGATTAAATTATAATAATATAATTGAATTTAAAATATTTTCAAAATATGTACTAATTGAAATAAAATTTTGATTTAACAATTAAACTATATTTAACTAAATACTAATTTATAAATAAAATTTAAAATCTAAGTTATTTATTTAATAAATATTACATAAAAGATTAAAATAAAATTTAAAATGTTTTATAATGTGATTATTTTGACATAATTTTTATAATAAATGCCATTAAATGATTCGGAATAAAATTTTAATTTTGATAATTCTTTTAAATTTAAATAATAAAATTCTTTTAAATGTAATTTAATAATATAACATATTTTTAAATTTGAGTTTTTTTAAATAAATAGAATCACATAAGTAATTTATAAATTTAAGTTAAAAAAAAACTTGGGTATGTAAAATATTAGAACCGAAAAGCGCAAAACAGTGGCAAAGTTAAAACTCATAACAAGACACAAGGGGAAGACGAAAGACAATGACAGGAAAGTCCCATCCCAATACCCAATGTTTTTATACTACACGCTACCAAATCAACTAGTTTAGTTGAATGTTTTGCAGTCTCTGAAATTCGTAATCAATCGGTGAAGAATTTTGTAATCGATCAATGGGCAGCTGCGACGGCTGCAGTGGAGGAGACGAGCAATTGAAGCGAATGGCTGAGTTGAGAAAAACCCTAAAAGAAGGGGAGAGGATTTTGGCGCCTACCCAACGACCCGACGGTACGCTCCGTAAACCCATCCTCATTCGGGCGGGTTACGTCCCTCAAGACGAAGTCGCCAGTTACCAATCCAAAGGTGCTCTGGTATGCTTCCTTCTTTTTCGTTTTACACATACTTATGTATGCAAGGTTTTTATTTTATTTTTTATATGTAGTATGCGTTGGATATGGAGGTTTTTGAGTTTGATTTTGTATTCGGGGTGGAGAATTATTATAAAACCAACGTGGGGCTCTCTTTGCTGCAGTTGAAAAAGGGGATGTTATCTTCACAGGAGATGGTGCCTCCAGGTTATATGACCCTGTTCTTGATGCAAAACCAAAGACCAACGCCAAGTGGAACGAAAGGAAGAAGGAGAAACGGCTACAGGTATGTGCAGCTTGCTTGTCAGTGTTGCTCTTTCATCAAATTTCATCTTTCTTATCCTCTGTCAGTGTTCTATATCAACCATAGAAGTCCACAACTCTATAAAGTCCTTACTCTAACTTGTGATAGTTCAGAAATTTAAGATATTAAAATCCATTTTTAATGGTCCTACAGGCAACCACCTAAGTTTTAGCCAGCTACATTGGTCACTTCTGGTTTGGATTGCTAAGGCTTGGGATTTAGGAAAACTGAAACTTTAGGTTTTGCAAAGGTGGATAAATGTGCTTGGGGTTTCCAAAGGCTCTAAGGTTATGAGGTTTACAAGTTTTTCAGATAGAAAGTAATTAGATAATTTTTATAATTTTCTGTAAAGTGCTGATTGATATTATCATGGAATTATGACGAGACCATGGAATTATCTATCTCCTACTGTCGTGCAGCTTGTCAATTTGTTGAGTCTGGAACGTTCCCATCTCCGATGATAAAACTCAGCTTCTCGCGTCCTCCAATGGCAAATTTCATAGCTTGAGCCCACTCCCGATAGTTTATTCCTTTCAGTTTATCAAAAACAATGATAACTGAAACTCCTTCAAGACCAGAGGTTGTCGATGACTGACCTCCAGTCTGGTTTGGGTTTGGGTTTGGGTTTGCCGTGGAGGATCCCTCAAGATTGAAAGTCTTTTCTTGACTTGCCGGGGTTGTCTCCTCGGTTTCACTCTCTCTTTCGCGTAGCTCCGATACCATGTGAATCAGAGCTAATTTGCTCTATATCTCTTTATTAGAGACTGCAGTACATATATACACGAATAGGATTTACAGAATAAGCTAGAAAATCTGTACAGATATAGAATATAATCCTAGGATAATGTATATCTATAAGATACTGCTATCTAATCTAAAAGATCTGATTACGATCAAATCATAATATTATGAGATAATAAATATCTTGACCACAATTACTTATGAATTATAGTCTTTATTTACAGGCAACATGGCACAAGGGTCATTCATTGTCGCAAACAGTTTTTTCATGTATGTATCTTCTGCGGCCCGAGAGCACATCATCACATGCCTTACCATATTCTTACTGCAAAATCATTCGTGCTACTTACAAGGCTGTTGTTTCAGTTGTTTTTGATGTTCGTACACATGAAGTAAAGTATTCTAATCACTCTTTTGGCCTCTGTTTATGTTAGATTCCTTAATTCAACTCTTTTCGAACTCCAATTGTAAGGTTGATTTCTTGATGTAAAATCTTGGTTATAATTCCATTGCAAATAAGATAGCCGTGCTTTAAACTTTTTCTAAGTTAGCATTTGTTTTTATGTGATGCATTATATTTTGGCTTTCCATTTAACTTTTTGGTTGACAGGAAGATCTTTTCACAATGGCTTATGGCCTTCCTCTGCATGGGGACAGAGATGAGAAATGTTTATAATTGTTAAATGGTGTTGAAGAAAATATATCTCGTCAATTGCATGCTTGTAAAACACCGTCAACCAAACGAAGAGTAACAGAAGGTATTTTATTTTCGCACTTTTATATTTTTAATAGCGTGAATATGAAGATGTTGAAACAAGAAGCATAAACATATCACTAATGACTGGTAAAATTAAAGCGATGACGTTAGTCAACTGGCTTTGTAAATGAACAAAAATTAAATCTGTTAAGGGATACCAAAATCTCTTTTATCAATATCCTCTAAACAAACGCTTCATTGCTTCTCAAATTCGTCTTATAGAGGAATTGGTCTTATAGAGGAATTGATCATAGTTGTTTACAAACCCCATGCCTGTAATTCGAAGCTTAGTGCAAAACTGCATCAGAATGTATATTTCTTTTACATAGTAACTCATAGAATACAAAAAAACATGATTTCCATTCTTCTACTTGGAACAAATTTGGCTAGTTGTATGATAAAATCCAGGGAATGGTGGAGATTTTGCTGAAAATGATATATAGGTTTGCTAATATGTTTGGGGTCAATTCTTACTAATGCATAGACAAACAGTTCTAATCATTCAAAAGATTTCTTTTGGTTAAGTGTTTTTATGTTAGATAGAAAAATATTTTCCTTATGGCCTATGGTGTCTTTTATGTCATCTATCTAATGCCAAATCTGTTTTAGGACTCCACCAAACTCCTTAATTTGAAGCAGATAACTCCTCAGAAAATGGACTCTTCATTGCCCAAAAAGTCCATTGCACAACATCTACTCCATCCGAGGCATTTCATAAGTGAAATGGAGAATGGTGCCCAAAAAGTCCATTGCACAACCTCTACTCCATCCAAGGCATTTCATAACTGAAATGGAGAATGGTAATAGCCTATGGCATATCATCATCCTTACAAAATATTCCAGTGAAAGCTCTTAAATTCATGGTGTGCTTAATCATTGCTTGGGGTCACCCTCTTTTCTTGTCTTTCTGCTAACTACTAATTGACCATTTATGAAACTGCAGATTAAGATTTTCAATTAACTCTTCAAGGAATGGAAAAAGAGACACATAATTAATTTACATTAATGAAGATTAATTGAAATCACCTCCTGATTAAAATTTAAATACAGTTGAGAAACATGTTCCTAAAGAAAATAAGTAATCCCAAATTTAGATAAAAATGGAAGATAATCTACCAAAAAGTAGTAGCATGATGTGATCATCGACTCGATAAAGTAGAACCATGCTTGTCGCCAGTGAGGATTTATATACAAAATTGAAACTATTCCCAGCACTATAACTGTAAAAGTAACCCAAAAGGTGATCTGGAAAATCACCATATCAATGAAACCATCATTAATATCACTTATCGAACTTTCCTTGGTCGTTGAAGATTTTGTTGGAATGCAATTCTTGGGCAATGGTAATCCACACAGAAAAGGATTTCCTCGGTAGCTACTTTCTTCAAAAGTGGCAAACTGTCCAACTCTTTTCGGGGTCTTACCAGATATATTGTTGTAAGCGACGCTAAACACTTCTAAAGATTTTAACTGAACCAATTGTGGAGGAAATATTCCACTCAAGTGATTGTAGGACAAGTCCAAACTCTCCACTGATGTCATATTCGAAAATGATAATGGAATATGTCCTATCAAATTGTTATGAGATAAGTTCAATGTCTTTATACCTTCTTTTTTTCCAATTTCAAAAGGAATTGAACACGACAAGTTGTTACTAGAGAGATCTAATCCAATGAAACCAATATTATCTATACGATCTATGCGATACTGGTAGGTGTTTCCTTTTTCTGCCAATTCAACAATTTTATTCTCGTAAAGGACAACACTATAATAGGGAGGAGCTTTGAAAGTATCATTTTTGAGTGAGAGATTGTCAAACCTATTATAGGAAAGATCAACGAACTCCAATTCATTCATCATCTTCCATAGATAAATAGGTATTTCACCTTCCAAATTGTTATGATTTAGTAGAACCAACATCAACCTGCCCAAATTCTTGAGTGAGTTCGGTATACTACCAGTTAAGCAATTATGGCTCAGATCTAGTATGGCCATATTAAAGTTAGGAAGTACATCGAGAAAAGGTCCTTCAAGTCTGTTATGGGATAAATAGATGTCTGCGGCTTGTGGAGGTATGAAAATTGAGGGTAGGCTTCCAAAAAGGTTGTTATTTGATATATCCAACAATTGAAGAGATGACATATTCCCAATCCACTCTGGTATCTTACCAGATAAGCTATTGTAACTCAAGTCTAAAACTTGTAAGAGAGAACAATTAGACAAGTTATTCGGAATCTTTCCAATGAAATCATTGCTTTGCAAGTATAAATAATTTAGCATTGGAAAATACCTTCCAATCTCTCTAGGAATGTGGCCATAAAGTTGATTGTTGGAAATATCCAAAGTTTCCAACTTTAAGAGAGGATGAATTGACAAATGCAACGTTCCTGAAAGAGAACAATTGCCTAAATAAAGGTATGCCAAATTCGTATTGTTGTCTAGTAACCAACTTGGAAACCTAACTCCCCTCATTTGAATATCGGAAAGATCGAGAGATCTCAAATCATACTGATGGTGTAGAAATCTGGGAAATGAAACCCCTCCTTCACTGTATGTAAGGGACAATATAAGGTCTTGTAGTTGAAACTTAGGAGTCAAATTATTATCAACGCCACCACTTTCAACGTACACCTTGTTTTCGTAAGCAGTCAAAACCTTGAGTTTAGAATTGTTGAGAAATGAAGAAAGTGATATTGGAATTTGAAACTGATTATAAGAAATATCTAGGTTCACAATGGATGTGAGACTCTTCAAAGGAGATGTAGATATATTTTCGGTGAAGTGATTAGATGATAGGTCCAAATCTTGAAGAAGTGTCAAATTCGCCAAACAAGGAGGCAAGATGCCACTCATATTATTGTATTGTAGATTAAGCCTTCGAAGATTCTTCAACTTGCATAATTCTAAAAATAAATTAAGAGAACATTAGAGAGTTGAGAGAACAATAATAATTCCTCAAAATTTAAATTAACTCATAAAAATGGTACCATCAATGCTGCCTGCGAGTTCACAACTACTCAATAGCAAACTTTCAAGAGAAGTAATATTTGCAACGGAGTTGAGGAAACCTAAAAAATCACACAACAAAAAGATAGTACAGTCAATTATTAATTATTTTAAGATTTTTTTAAAATAACAAGCTTATAAATCATTAATTATGATTTTAAGTACTTCTAAACATTACATATTTTGCAACTTTAAATGATAATTCAACTAGTTATTAACAAATTAAAGCAAAAATTACTAATTTATTTGATACAACAACGATTACTACTTACGTTGAATGTTGAGACTTTTCAAGGTAGATGTAGATGTATTTCCGATGAAGTGACTGGAAGACAGGTCCAAATACTGTAGAAGTGTCAAATTTGCGAAACAAGAAGGCAAGGTGCCAATAAGATTATTGACTCTTAGATCAAGCCTTCGAAGATTCTTCAACTTGCATAATTCTAAAAATAAATTGAGAGAACATTAGAAAGTCGGGAGAAAAATAATAATTCCTCAAATTTTAAATTCACTCATAAAAAATGTACCACCAATGCTGTCTGTGAGTTCACAACTACTCAATAGTAAACTTTCAAGTGAAGTAATATTTGCAACGGAGTTGAGGAAACCTACAAAAATCACACAACAAAAAGATAATATGGTTAATTATTGATTATTTTAAGGATTTTTTTTAATAAAAATAGCATGTTTATAAATCATTAATTATGATTTTAAGTACTTCTAAACATTACATATTTTGCAACTTTTAATGATAATTCAACTTATTATTAACAAATTAAAGCAAAAATTACTCATTTATTTGATACTACTTACTTTGATTGTTGAGTGTCTCATGGTGGATATTCTTCAAGGAGAAGAGCCTTAGGGATCGAAGTGCTCCAAGCGACAGGAGGAAGTTTTCGTCCATGTCAGAATCATCCAAAAACAACTCTTCCAATTTATTTAGATCATCTTAAATTGCATAACAAATTTCAAAACAAAAAGAAAAATAATTTAACAACTACATCATAATAAACGCGAAATAACAAGTAAATGTTTAATTATAAACAATAGTTACCTTGCGGAAATAGGATCCCTTTGAAATTATTATCTTCCAAATAAAGAGACCTAAGGTTTTTGAAGGCTTTTAATGATTGTAGTTCAAAGCTGCTTCCATTACAAACCCCATAGGAAAGCCAAAGGATGCTTATGTTGCTTGAATTTTGGATATCTATAACCAATAAATAAACAACGTAGTCCAACATGCTGAAGTTTTAACCATTGAAAATCAGTTTTAATCTACTAGTTTTTTTGGTAAAGTTGTTTTGTTTCTCTTATCATTCCTCGTATTGGATTTCCATCGTAGGAATCAGGTTTACTCTTGTAATACCCTTGACTTTTGTAATATATATGTTTTAAATTTTTTGAAATATATAATAAAGAGTAAAATCTAAAGAATTGAAAATAAAATTAATAAAAAATATTCAAATTTTGTCGAAATTTATACCTTTAGAAGAAACAAACTTATCAATACTGTTGCCGCTTAAGTCTAACATCTCCAAGTTGGTTATGTTCACCAAATCTGGTAAATAATAGAAAGAAGTTATGAAATATATATCATAATATTTATTTATTATAATTTATTTTTTATAAATTAGGCATTAAAAAAATAAAACTACTTTCTTATTTGAAATTAATAATATGATAAAATATAAATTAATAATCTATAAGAAAAGGAAAAAGAAATATGTACCTTTCATATAAATTG